>OVAN01000991.1:0-46720 GCA_900406275.1 Anastatica hierochuntica | reverse complement strand
ATCCCTAATCATGCAATTCTATGTCAACAATTCATGAATCCCTATGCGAGAGCCCTAAACCCAACGAATAAACTACTCACTTATGATCAGAGAATCAACACAAGTCAAATGAAAGAGAGATATCATTGTATTAATCAATAAATAAAGAGTAAGGTTCAGAATTCTTTTCGGATTCGAAGTACGGAAGATGTTTCTTCTCTTTAGGTTACAAAACTCAGAAAAATAGTATTCTGATACAGGAAACATGAGTTTAGGATTTAGTAATGAGATCCGGTTCAAGATAAATTCGGTTTGGTTCTTCGTAAAATCGGTCCGCTAAACGGGAGAGGGATCGATCGATCTTGAGACAAGGATCGATCGATCCTTGTCCATATGATTGGATTTTTTTCAGCCTTCAAAAAAACTTCCTTCCATGCTTGAAATCTGTCCAAAATGCAATCTTTTTGCACATCCAAAATCGATTCCTGTAAAAACACTAAAGAACACAAATCAGTGCCAAAGATATCCGAATACATACTAAAAACCAAAATTCTCGAGTAAAAACCATAATAAAAACCGCTAAAATACTAACACATCAAATCCTCCAGACTTGAATCTTTGCTTGTCCTCAAGTAAATTAAACGAAGATTAAGCCTACGGGAAAAGAAGTTTGAAAACCAAATGGATCTTATGCTATCAGAAAAACTTACTCTGCACTACTTTCGCTAACCATTTAGACTTAGAACAATTAGAACATTCTCCCCAACAATCGCTACATAA
The DNA here is from genome assembly GCA_900406275.1 of Anastatica hierochuntica. Lineage (NCBI taxonomy): Eukaryota > Viridiplantae > Streptophyta > Magnoliopsida > Brassicales > Brassicaceae > Anastatica > Anastatica hierochuntica. The sequence goes on along the minus strand of OVAN01000991.1, from coordinate 45,961 downwards.
CCTCCCAAGCCCATCTGTACTCTAAAATTTGTACCTGCAAACTCAACTTCCATGTTAATAACTCTCTACATTCATTCAAGATAGGCGTGAAACTTTTCACCGAAGAACTCGTAACCAGGAAATCAGGCTAGGTATTCAAGGCTTTTAGTGGTGAGGCTTAAAGTGTTTTGGGTATCAAAAATTGCTTCAGGATGCAAGACATTATGCAAAATCGAAGGAGAGGAAGAGTATATTGATATCCATGTCCCCTAACTACCCAAGTACAAACCACCAAGCAAAAGTAAACCAAATGCATGCATTCTTCACGGGTAAACCAATCACCAAAATAATATGTAAATGCTAATTTCTAAACTAGATATGAAAAATTAGAAAATAATTTTCGTTTTTTTTTTCAAAGAACAAAAATCTGGTAGAAATTAGCATATCAATGATGTTTTTAACTTTTAAAACATCCATACAGCAAGATCAAAAACTCAGGACTGTGTCTAAACCACCTAAAATGTTCAATCCTACCTAAGCAATTAGAAGGATCATGTCTACCCTATTCTCTCCATTTTTTTACACATGTGTGCATATAAGATGAAAAAGAAATGCATGGAGATTCAAGGAGATAAGGTAAGGGTGTGGTGCCACACTAAAGATGAGTCTGGTCACTCAGGATTGTCGAAAAGAATGGTAGAAAATGGGGGTGTAATCTTGAATGATGGGTTTGATTCCTGATTTCAAGTTCCTGGATCAAAGCAATTAATTTCATTAGTAGGCCAAATAAAATAGAGTTAATAACATTTCAGACAAAAGTCTGAGTTCCAGAGATTTCTGGTGGGGAGTTTGGTCATGAGTTATTCCGGTTTGCCTGCGCTAAAAGTCCAAATGAAATTGTCAATGAGAATATAAATAAGTGCAATGCGCACAGATAATAGTCTAAAATCATCATGAAGCATAAACAATCCATAAACTGATTCAATAAAAACATCAAAATGACTCAAACAACTCCAAAAGAAAAAGAAAAACATAAGTAACCTCCCCTAGACTTATCTGACATCGTCTCGGTGTGAAACAAATCCAAAGAAGGGTTAAATAGCAAATAACAAGAAAAATAAAATCAAGATGAAAAGAAAAGGGAAAGAGCAAACTTACCTGAAAGCGTGTGATATAGCCGCATAAATGAGACAGAGATCGATCGATCCATGGACAGGGATCGATCGATCCATAGACAGGGATCGATCAATCCCTGTCCTTCTGTCTGGTGACATGTTTTCTATAATACGAAAGCTAAAAACACAGAAAACGTTAAAAGCACCAAAAATCAAAACAAAAAGACAAAAAACACTATAAAACTAGCTAAAATGAAGAAGAAAACTATCTAGTGGGTTGCCTCCCACTCAGCGCTTGTTTAAAATCTCAAGCCTAACTGCAGTAGCGATGGATCAGTCTGGAAGGGTCTTTCAACTTGCTCTGAAGCAAGCTCCACCAGCGAAAATCTTCACCTTAAGGATGTTGCTCATCGCTTTCTTCACAAAAGCTGCTCAATTCTCTTTAAACTCTGGTGTAAGGATGGCCCTGACCTTGGAGAAATGTCTGAATCTGCCTTTACTCTTCACTTTGTACTCAATCGCACTTCCATCGCATCCTAGAGAAATCAAGGTCAACTCAGAACTCTCCTCAGTATTGTGCTCTTTCTGCTTCAATTTCTTTTTGGTCTTGAGTTTTCTTACTGTAGAATGAACGTCTCCATCCAATACTTCTTTGACGTCATTCTTTTCAGCAATCTCCAATGTCTCCTTACTTAATAAACTATGCTCCTCGTCAATGTGCGATAAGGAAATTTGAAACGAATCCTCGGTATAAGGTTCCTCCACAGCCTCCTCAATCACATCAGTCAATGTGTCCACCCAAAATGTATGCCCATCAATCGTAGGCTTCTTTGTTGACTTCTCGAGGTTGAAACGCACATCTAGTTTACCCAACTGCAGATCAATCTGACCATTCTGAACATCAATCATCGCTCTAGCAGTAGATAAGAGTTGTCTACCCAAGATGATAGGATCCTTGGGTTCTTCGCCAAGCTCCAAGAATACAAAATCAGTGTATACATAGCCTTTCCCAATGCCAAGAGGAATGTTATCGAGAATACATATTGGCTTCTGAATTGATCTATCAGCAAGTATCAAGGACATCTTCGTGGGCTTATAGTTTACCATATTCAGCCTCTGCGAGACCGACAGCGGCATCAAACTAACTCCAGAGCCCAAGTCACACAGACATCTCTCGAAGGTAACAGATCCAATCCTGCAAGGCAAAACAAAAGGACATGGATCTTCGCGTTTCTCCGGTGTGATATTATAAAGAACTGCGCTACACTCCGCAGTAAGAACCGATACACCTTTTTCTAAGTTCATGCGATCTGAAAGAATCTCTTTCATGTACCTCTTAAGAGAAGGTACCATCTTGACTACTTCAACGAAAGGCAATCGCACATGTAATTCACTAATTAGATTCTTCAGCTTCTCATACTCGCATTCCTTGATCTTTGGCGGGGTCTAGAAGGATACGGAGGCTTGGGAACATAAGGCGGGGGTGGTACATACTCATACTCAACCTCTTGTGCCTTCGATTCATCGCGAAAATCTAACAAACCCGCGTCAGGACAGGAATCGATCGATCTAGAGACAGGGATCGATCGATCCACGGACAGCGATCGATCAATCCAAGGACATGGATTAATCGATCTCTGTCCATCTATCCAAATGTTATCGAGGTGGAATTGGACAAGGATCAATCGATCCTAGGGCAGGGATCGATCGATCCCTGTCCTTCTGTCCAGGACAAAACTTTTTCCTCTTTTCCACTTCGAACCATAATAGCATTGCAGTATTCCTTCGGGTTCTTCTCTGGTTTGGTTGGAATGACACCTGGTGGAGCTCTGTTGCTCGCAAAAGTCTGAGCAACCTGTGTTTCCAGCATCTTCATTCGAACACTCATAGCCTCAAACTTCCCATTGAGGTCACTGTACATGCTATCGACTTTCTGATTGATTTTTGCAGCATATTTAGTCTGATTTTCCAGCACCCGGTGAAGCATTTGTTTCAGATCACTATCTTCAAAAGATGTATAAGATTGTCCTTGGTTCTGATTCTGATACCCCGACTGATAGTTGTTCTTGAATCCTCCTGAACCTAACTACTTCTGTTGATAGCCACTATTCTGATTCTTTTTCTAAAACTCGGAGTTGAAGACACTCTGATTCGGTTGCTAGGGCTTGTTCTGTAACTAGTTGTGTTGGTTGAAACCTCTGTTACCAAAATTCCCTTGACCTCCAATGTAATTAACATCTGCTTATCCACCATTTATCTCCTGGTCATGAACTCATGATACAACTGTCCCATTTTCTGCTCTTGAAGCACAAGTGCTTCATTCTGCTCCCCAAAAAAGCTCACTCCTTGCTAATCTCTCCTCATTAGCCCATCGAGTTTTGACTGTAGATCATAAATTCTCTTCACATCTGATGATACAACTCCTCTACCATGATCATAATCTGATCTTCGATTGACCTGAATATTCGCCATGTTATTCACCAGCATATAATCTTCCTCCATAGTCTTGGTCATGAAATCATCATTGCTCTCAGTGTCCATAGTATTCTGATATTTCTCCTTAACCCCATTGTAGAAAATGTTGAGAAGATTCCAATTTGAGAACCCATGATGAGGACAATCATTGAGTTACTCCTTGAATCTTTCCCAAGCTGCATGAAAACTCTCATAACCCAATTGGTGAAATTCTGCAATCTTGTTTCGGAGTGACAANGTGAAATCTTGAAATCTTGTTTCGGAGAGACATAGACCTTGATTTCGTGAAGAAATGCCCAAGGAAGGCAGCCTTGATCTCGTCCCATGTTGTCAAAGAATCAGGCTCTAGACTGTTATACCATCTCGAAGCTTTGTCGTTCAGAGAGAAACTGAACAACCTGCATTTCAAAGCTTCAACAGGTACTCCGTTGTGTTGGATGGTATTGCAGATGACTTCAAATTTATCCAGATGGTGCATTGGGTTATGTGATGGCAACCCATGAATTTGATTCTGCTGCACCAAGTTAATGAGACCAGTCTTGATCTCAAAGTCTCTTCTCTCTATGGGAGGCAGACGAATCCCAGCACGATTCGCATAGAAAGCCTACGGAGTGTCATATTGCGCCAGAGTTATCCTCTGTTGAGGTTGATTTGCGTGTTGTTGCCCCTCAGCTGCAACATTTTGCTAGCAACTTGTTGAGCACCAGCATTAGCACCACCTCCTGGAAAGACTCCAGGAAAGAGAGGATTTTGATGAACTTGAATGTTTTTTCCCATGTTATCACCCATAATTTCAGCAAACTCAAATTCTTCAATAACCTCCAGCAGCTTCTCCTTCTTCTTCTGTCTCTCTAGATGCGCAAGTTCCGGCTCAAAATCGAGAAAATTCGCGATCCCTTGGCTTCTAGTATGAGGCATGTTCATGCACCTGAAAGAACAAAAACAGAGAAGAAAAAGAAGAGATTAAACAAATTAAAGAAAAGGCCTTAGGCATGCAATGATGCTAAGTTCTAAGATGACCTATTGGTCCCCGGCAACGGCGCCAGAAAACTTGATAGCTCAGGTTTTCGCCCGAGATAACAATGCAAGCACACAGAAGTACGTTGTAGTGTTTCAGAATCGAATCCATAGAGATCAAAGGTAGCATGAAGAATTTTAGATCAAATAGCGGGCTAAAGCAAAAAGATGTTTTGTAAGAGATGCAATAAATCAAAATTAAGAAAGCAAAGTAAGCAAGCAACAACGAGGTTGTACATCAATCAAAGAAGAGTTGGACATTGGGTATTCTCAGAGAAACTTTTCATTGAAGACTCGAATTATTGATTAGGGAACATGTTCTAAACTGTCTTGAACTCAAACACAATTGTAGAAATGATCTACTTCCATAGTATCAATTCCCTATGTATTAGAAACCTTGAGACTAACTTCCGTTGACTCCCAGATTCTAATCATGCATTCTAAACAAGTTTGATAGGTTCATAATTCACTTAAACATCAACTTCCATTGACTTAAGATGAATTGGTCATTTAGGATTCTTCCGGGCATTTAAACAAACACTTTCCAGGCGTTAAACAACCTAAGATCAGAAACTAAGTGATCAGTTTAATTTTATGCATTACAAACAATCCTAGATGAAGATCCAATTATTCAAATCCCTAATCATACAATTATATGTCAACAATTCATGAATTCCTATGGGAGAACCCTAAATCCAACGAATAAACTACTCACTCATGATCAGAGAATCAATACAAATCAAATGAAAGACAGACATCATTGTATTAATCAATAAACAAAGAGTAAGGTTCAGAATTCTTCTCGGATTCGAAGTACGGAAGATGATTTTTCTCTTTAGGTTACAAATCTCTCTCTTGCTCTCAAAAACTCAGAAAAACAGCATTCTGATACAGGAAACACGAGTTTAGGTTTTAGTAATGAGATCCAGTTCAAGATAAGTTCGGTTTGGTTCTTCGTAAAATTGGTCCGCTAAACGGGACAGGATCGATCGATCTTGAGACAAGGATCGATCCTTGTCCATTTGATTGGATTTTTTAGCCTTCAAGAAAACTTCCTTCCATGCTTGAAATCTATCCAAAATGCAATCTTTTCGCACATCCAAAATCGATTCCTGTAAAAAACACTAAAGAACACAAATCCGCACCAAAGTGATTCGAATAAATAATAAAAACCATAATTCTCGAGTAAAAACCATAATAAAAACCACTAAAATACTAACACGTCAGTGTAGAGAAGAACTTGGTATTCCATAAGTCTTTAAGGTTTTATAAATGTTGTTTGTAGTTTTTTTTTCAGGATGTCTAACACTTAGGCATAATGTGTTTATGGTACAAGCATTAAGACCTTTAATTAATGGATAAATCATTAAACCATTAATTTGTAATATTTTATAATCAACAAATTCTTCTATTTTACAATTATTTTTCATTATATTAAAATCAATTTTTTTTAAAAGGAAAATTTTTTTGTAACATAGCCATGAATATGCCACATTAATTACGTGACTAAAAGAGTCACAATTTGTCATACAAATTTCGTGACAAAAATATAGACACAAATTAATCGTGCATATTTCGTGGCAACAAGTCATGAAATATTTCGTAGAAAAATTTGACTAAATTAACCACAATATTACCTAGATAAAATCGTGACAATTGTAGCCACGATAATTGCGTGACAAAATTTGTCACGAATTTGACGTGATAAAAACGATACAAAATTATCACGATTAGTCACGAAAATTTCAAGTTACGATCGTATAGTTACGTTTTTATCTTTCGTGGCTAAAGCGGCATATAGCCACAAAATTTCTCTTATAGCCACGAAATAAAAATGTGACTATACAGTTGAAGGTCGCCTGAAAGAGCGGAAACATGTTTTTATCTATCGTTGGGAGGAGGTCCAACGGATCCTTACGAGGCAGAGCCATCAGGTGTCTTGCACTCTCAATTTTTGTATTCGTTGGGCAAAAATGTTTTTCTCTAATGGCGGTTAAGGCATACATGCTCCCTATCCTCCCTATCCATATCATCCCCACCTTGGTCATCGTTCTGACTAGTCACTGCCTGCTCTTCAGCCACCACATCCTCCTTTTTATTATCTTCCCGGATTTCTCCCTGCTTATAACATGCACACATGGTTCTTGCTATAATTTATTCCTTCCACCGACATACATCAACACATTATCACAGCTTCGTCTTTATTTGCATGTACAAGCGTGTCTATGTGCACCAAATTGTTGTCCTGCTGCAATATAGGTCTATCATTCCTTTAATTATATAGTCAAATATACAATTATTACCCACAAAATCTCCAACCCTCACTCTTTGACGAACTAGATCGTCCCAAGCCCCCTTAATGTACATTGCTTTTCTACTGCTACTTCTGCAACAATCTGCCATTATATATTGCAAAAATGTATGTCTTACATAATTTTTTGACCTAATATTAACCAAAGCTATATATTTTATAACTTACATCTTTGGTTTTAAAGGTTACCTTTTTACCCAAGTTCTTTTCAGTGTTGCTTGTAGTTTTTTCAACGGCATCTTTCGTCAGTACCTTGACCAATGCAATCACCTCATTATCCATGTTCTCTCCATCACCATCTGACGTCTCTTCTGCAGCCTCTTCATTCACCTTGTAATACAAATCATTTAATGTTATCTCAATAAGTTGTATATACAATAACATCATGAGTTTGCTTTTGAATTATAGCTACACACATTATATGTCTGTACCGCCAAATCCTTTACACTTCCTGCACTTGATTCTTTACTAACCATTTGTTGATCAACTAGACGTATCTCCCGCGTTGTCTCATTCCTTTTAATGCCTTGTTAATCAAAACAAGAGAAAAATCTTAATCTTACTAGTTACCAGATTTTTTACTCTAACTATGCATTCTAATTAAAACAATGATTCAATAATCAACACATTGAAATAATATCAACTTCTACTTCTTTTCATTTGTCCACCTTATCTGCATCTAACTCATCTTTCCCACCCACCCCTCCCCCTCCCCCTCATTTTTGTATCCCTCCTCCATCAATCTCCATCAAATTGTACATATAACCACGACTATACATTGTTAGTTACATCCACCAATCTCTTACAAGGCATCACTACACCATCAGGGCAAAACTATATAACTTTTACAGACTACACAATTACTCCCCCTAGGCTATGACAACTTCGCTGGGAAAGTAACATCTGGATCTACTAGGTCTTGATAATGTCAATTTGTTCTTATAACCATAAACTATATATGCTCTCTAATTGGCATGCAATCCATTGATGTTTATCCAAAAATTACATTCTACAAGAAGACGAAATTATCTCTATATGTGGATGATGTTAAATTGTCGTTATAACACACGACTACATAGCCTATTTACTTGGTATGTTTCCCGTTAATGTATATCCACAAATTTCACTCATCATAAAAAATGGTGGAATTGTTGTAGGTGGATGATGACAACTAACCATGCAAACCACCTTGCTTGCTCACTAATGTAATTAACACAACCATATCTATTAATCCTAATTAGCATAGCAATTGCATAAAATATTATATATTTCAACATTACTATGAAAAAAATATATCACTCTACATAATATTTACTGTGTCGCATGTATATCCACCATCTCCTACTTGGTTTGACATTTCACCATATCTTCTCTTTTCATCCTTTATATACAACGAATGTTAAACATTCTTAACCTCATTTATTTATATTATAGTTAAATTATGAACTACCTCATCCATTGTGTTGTCCAAGTGTTGCAAGTTACCACCAACACATCATACTCACCCTAACCATCATTGATAATTGTACTTTTCGGTGAACCAACACCTCCCACCACTAGTACACTTGCATCATTAAAATGAATAGTATTCTGATAGATAGGTTTCGCAGTTGGGCGTTTGATACGTTTACAAAGCCTTGAGCAACAACGAACACGAATGCTTTTAACTGACAACTCCAGCAGAGCATTCCACACTTTTTGTTGTGCTAGTTTATCAGTAAGCTCAATGACCTTTGACTCCAAGGTCACCAATTTTTACGAATCTCTTGCATCAATATGTTATTCCAGCCGCATGACTTTTTACGTTTATGCACTCAACTTGTCCTTGCTTTTAATTCTTTTTTGGTTGACCCTTTAATCCTCCGAAAATTTCTTGCAAAAACATGTTTTATATGGGACAATTCTTTGAAACATCGATCAACTCATGGAGAGGTAGCGAATTATCTCCTTCTGGCCATTGTGATTCCTTGAACACATGTTTCCTTTCTATCAAATCCTCTATATATTTGACTTATTTGTCCTTCAGTTCACCATCCCTCTTTATCCCACTCATGAGGTGTAATTATTGTTGGCATAACGCATAGCAGTATTAAATCAACTAGCAGTCATTTTTCCTTGCTTAAAAACCACGCAAAATAATTATATATCTATAACAACCTACATACCTTGCTATCACTTTCAACCTCGAAGACATTTTTGGCCATTATTGTAGTCACATTGGCTTGACATACAAATTCCACATCCATAAATTTGTTATTTTCAGTAGGATCTTAGAGTTTCTCAGACATGCCACTTATATTCCTCAATGTAAGCAACTGCAATACAAGAGGGAACCCTTGAACACTCATTGTCTGTTGCTGCAAATTATGTTTCAGCAGCTATATTGGATCTTCATTTTTCCCGTATTTCTTGCTTTGGGGCTTTAGTGTCGCAATAAGATGAAGAAAGGATTCTCAACCCCAAGGAAAAAATAAGAAACTTGTCTATATCCTTCAACATCTCCACGTACTTCAGTGTAGGTCTACCAACCTGGTGCTTAGCGACCAACACACCATCAACAATCAGGGTTAGAGTCAGTCTTATCTTTTGCTGAAAAGGCATGTCATCCAACTTATCTAACCGATTATAAACATCCTCCGGAGTTGTTTTATGGTCCTTACAAATAAGTTGTATCAATAAAGATTTTCCTTCGGGTTTTCCTGGATTGTATTCAAAGTCATAATCATCAAGGAAGTCTCTTTCTTGTTAGTATTTTCTTGGATAACAGAGCATGAATTAATTTTTCAGATGTCGCACATCAACTGGCTGAAAATTCAAAGAGATCTCCAAATGGTAATTTTCGGATGATATCAAACTCCTTACTGCCTTTCAGCTTTTGGTGTATAAGAGAAATGAAATCGATTTTCGAATATATGTTTAATTTCCATTAGGATACAGGTCAGTGTCAAAACAATCTCTCCGGTAATTCATTGTCTGCCATTCCTTCGAATCTTTATGCGTACACAGAAAGCGAGAAAACAAATTAACTTTCAACTCTGGCAACGCAAATAGTAGCATATATGAATAGATATTGAACCTGACAACAGCGAGAAGATTTGATGTTTCCTCAGTTTTCAATTTCTAGCGCCGAAACTCCGATTACGCTTTGTTACACTAACTACGTAACCCCGTCAATAAACGATTTTTGGTTCCCTCTGTATATATCTAGAATGAAAACGATTTTCTTAGGATTTTTCGTCGGAAAAGTTTCTCCAGTGAAAGAAATCTTTTTTTCAAAAAGTGACTATTTTTTATTTCTCGATTGCGTAAATTTTTCAAAAAAAAAAAATTCAGTAATTTATTATTTTCTTTTTCTTTTCTTTTTTCCCTTGACCAAACCCTAACTAGACAATCACACTTGGTTGAGGGTTACTTTGTCTTTTACTTAAAATTAGATGCCTAAATTACACAAGATGTCTTAATTGGGAAATTCATGTGCCTATATGTGAAAGTTTCTCTATCCCTAAGAGCATCTCCAATGTATATCTCCATATTTTCCTTGGAGGCAAAAATAGCATTCCTCTATATTTTTCCCTAAAAATAGAGAAATTCTATTTTAGAGGCATACATTGGAGCAAATCTCCCTCTATAATAGAGTTCCTCTATTTTAGAAGAAAATATAGAGATAAATATAGAGGTGGGTTGGAGATGGTCTAATAGTCTTATTACCCTACTCTAACAAAGAGTGTAACTTTGTTGTATAAAGGATTTTTTTTATGAAGTTGGACTTTGATTTCTCATTTTCTTAGTAAGTGTGGGAAATCATAATAAAGGGACTTTTAGAAATTGACTACATATTCAATTGGGACATGCTCGAGTCATTGTTAATTTCAGCTATTGTGAGTGAATGTGTTCGAATTTTTCTCCGGTTTGCCTTTCAAAACACGGTTCATCATATATGGATTGAACGTAATGGGAGACAGCATAGAAGGATTTCGAAAAATCCAGTGACTATAGCAGTTGCCATTGACAGATCAATACACAAAACGCTTCTCTCCATCCGAGCACTTGATCACAAATATGATAACTTGATCACAAATATGATAGTTTGGTTTGGATCAAGACTCAATAATCTGCTAGCTCTCTGTTCATGTTATGTTCTCTTTTTTTTGATAAATAATGTTCTGCTTTTAACAATGGTTTTCTTTGTTCCATTGTTCCAATTCATTTTAAACATATTTTAAAAACGTACAATAGTTGTAAATACTTTTCTTGAATATAGTATTACATTACAAAAAAAAAATATGACTCGTACAACGTGAAGATATAGATTTTGAATTTCAAAAACCTCTCAGACACGATTCCCGAGAACCCAGATCTGAGAACGCGTTCCGACGCAGGCGGAGCTTTTGCCCGCCGGCGTCAATTTACTCTTGTGTTACTCTTCTCTCCCTCTGTCTATTCTTCAGTGTTTCAAGATCCCTTTGTTGTCTACCCTTCGTGGAACTGGAATTGAAACCTCTCGTGAATCGAGTCAGATCTATGGTGCTAGCAACAATGAATATCGTTTCCAGAGGCATCTTTTCTTGCCGATCCGACGTGAGTGTTTCTGCTTTAGCTCCATCTTCTCCGGCAACGATTTTCTCAGCCACCGTCTTGTGGTCAGCTGAAGCATATTGTATTTCGCGTTCTCAAGCGTGGATCTTTTCTCGGGAGTATTCTGAAGTTGTATCTCTTCCGCTCTCTTATTCTCAGCTGAATCTGAGATTCACAGTGGATTCCGCCGCCGGAACCTCATCTTTGCCGTCCTCCTCGTGTCTTTCCTCCGGTCATCTCTTCCTTTCAGATTCGGCTGTATGATCGTGTCTCCCTTTGGACTCAGACTCCGCAGCTATGGTTCCATTGCTCGCCTCCAATGTTTTGTCAAGGCCGATATGGAGATCTCGAACCCCGTTTCTGGGTTTTCCAGATTGGGATGTTGAATCGATTATTGTTCTCACATCCCATTCCTCCATTATGGAGAGATGTATAAGCTCTTTGACGGTGCTCCCTCAGGCGAAGAAGTGCTCAGCCGCCTCATCTTTCACGGTCTCTAGGGCTTCACATCCAGGGCCAAATACACCGGAAGCTCCCCTCCTCATATCCGTCTTGCTGTTAGCGGTGGATCTAACTTGTCGACGGCTCAAGCTTTTGCAAGCTCTAATGGCTTTGAGTTAGCTCCCTCATGGGAAAGTTTCTCTTACACTTAGTACAAGAGTGAATCCGCTTATGTGTGGAAGGTCGTGGACCCACCTTCTACCACCGCCATCATCTTTTGTCTTCCAAGGATCGGAGTTAGTCTCAGATGGCGCCAGAATCATCTGCTCTTCTAAGCTATTGGAGTCGGCACCTTATCTCTCTCTGGAAAAGACTTATTGGCGAGATCCTTTGCCGATATCCCTTATTCCTCTTGAGAATACATCCTCCAATGGATCTATTACCGACAAGAACGAATTCAACAGTGATTTCCTCATATCTGAGACTCTGTGGCGACCTTGGAACCGGCGGTCCCGCCTCCGGCGTGCTCATTTCTGAGAGCAGACTGCTCCTCCCTGCGGCGTGAGGCCCGACGGAGCTTTCCCTCAACCGAGGTTCCAACGGCGGCGGCGTCTCGCCCTTGCTCTTACCAGCTTTGATTCTTTCCTCTGCCACATCAATCTTACACGGTTGAGATTGCATGAGGCTCGTTTCCACCGCTTTCCACCATCACAATCGGAGAGCGGCGTATGCCTTTCGTTATCGTTAAACATTAAAATAGGCCCAAATCTGGAGAAATTGATAGTTGGGCCTGAGAATATGGACTTGTTTTCCTCCAATATGGAGAAGCCCTATATAGATTTGGGATTTCATTTAGCAAATCTAATAAATGGGAATTTTATTAGTGGTTTGCACCCATTTAAATCTCTAGGAAATGTGGATGTGTTAATTCTGGCAATCATAATTTATGCAAGAGTAATTATCAAAAGTCTTAAAGGCCATAACTGCCACTTTCTCCCCGGCCATAGATGCCTTTCTCTCGTCGGTATTTTTTACACTGGACTTATACTCTAAGGCGACAATTGTTTCGTCAAAGGTTATAGATGTCGTTTTTTAAACGTGAATGTTAATGGGATATTAACACCCAAATTGGAGAGAACTTCTACTAGGGATGTAGAGCTTGTTTTTCTCAATTGTGAGACAGTTTCTATATCCATGATGGAGTGTACTTTCACGACGAGACTATCAAAATTAATGACAACTATTTTTCCGGCCAGTTACTTTATCAAGAAAAATATTGTGCTACTCATCCGGTTAATTGTTCAAACCTCTGAAGCTATCAAGATAAAGAATAGAATGATGTTTCCCGTCCAATCCTCTCGTCTTTCGGAGACTTCTTCCCTCACCTTTGACATCGGCTCATGCTGGAATCTTTTTGGCATAGAATCTGTTAGTCAAGGGTTAAGGGCCGCGAGAGTTCTCTCTCGTCCTGTTCGTGACCACCCTTTTCGGGGACTATCGGCGCAAGCATGGAATTTTAAAACCACAGAGATCCTCGTGTCTCAACAGTGGAAATGGTGTGTTTATCGAATGGAATGGAGCTTTCGACTATTCTCTTGCAGTTCTGTTGGAGTTTTTAACTTTTTAACCTTATCATTCTTGACGGATGTAATGTTTAGTTTCCATGTTTTTCGATTTATTTGTAAGTCGATAACACGTTTCATTTCTTTTACCCTTGTAAGACCAACGGATCTCTTTGGGTTCTCCCTAGCGGAGAATCTTGTACCGCTTACTTAATGAAAAATGGTTCCGGCGGAAAAAAAATACGACTCGTACGACAAGTTATGAAAGAGTTATGAAACCTTTGTCATGCTTGTTAAAAATAAATAAACGGGTGCCGTTTATATCTTTAGGCCCATTATCGTGAGTCATATGTCTAATGGGATTTGGATTATGCCTTCGCATCCAAACTTATAAAGAACTCGAGTGAAGAAAAATGGTGAGTGTTGAGAGTCTTGAGACGCATAGGATTTGTAACTCTTTCATTCTGAATTGAGAGAACTAATATGAAAGAGTCATTCTGGATCGTTTATTCCGAATGTTTACGTCTTCTAGACGAATTGCGCAGTTTTAGTCAACATGACAAAGTGTTTTAACGAGTGGACGAAGAACACGAACTTGTGTATCCAATTTTTTAACATGCAAAAACAAAGTGTTTTCTTTCACTTTTGTACAAGTCCTAGCTTAAGTGATTTTAAGTTGACGAGTTAGCTCATAGTTCGATTTGCATTATATTTTTTGGTTTTACAATTTATGTTGATGTTCTTATCGACTAAAAATATTCCAACCACATTCCTCGCATGAAAAAAGTTCGAACCAAAAATATACTTAGATAGAGAGGACATTTTGGTCGATCAACTTCTGTCAACTAGTCCGTAGTTTCTTTAAAAGAAAGTTATCAACTCCATCATATCTTAGTATGTGTTCCCGACCAAAGAAAAGACGCTTTCGTTGTTTATAAGGCAAATTTTATTATACTTTAATGTTGAATTAGGCAACTAGAAAAATGTTCAATTTGTTGGTAGTTATCGTGGTAGTTAATTTAATCAATAAATGAAAAGCACTTTTGTAAAAATATCATAATTGGTTTTATTATGAGAAAAGTATGCATTAGTACTACCAATAATTGCTTTTTTAGAGCATACCATCTTTGAAGATTAACTTAACAAATAAGGCTCAAAAGAAAGAAAAAAGTTTAACTCATAAATCGCGCTGATATGTATTACGAAAACATCATATGGCCCATTAGTAATGGAAAATTCGAACCTCAAATTTATTAGATAAAGAATAATCCCACGTTCAAAAATTTGTAATATAATAATTCACACGATAAAAAGTTCGTTAAAAAAAAATTGGAGGTGTGAGTGAAAAAAAGAATACATTTTGCTTTTTGGTAGACTAAACATGAATGGATACTAAGTTTTGGAAATAACATTTAGAGTTTTATTTTCATTAACTTAACTATTGTTTTAAATATAATTTTTTATACTTTAAATACATCCTTCTATTCATTAAAGACTCTAAGAATATACAAAACAGAGATAGTTACAAAATCACATATTCGATTCTTTGTGAAAATATTTAACTACAAAAAGATACGCATATATATATACATACATATCCGTCGTGGCAATGATCTACTAATCTCCCAGTGCTCGAATAAAGATTTAAGGTTTTGTGTTGTCACTGTTTAAACCCCGTTAAATTAATGATATTATAATACACTTTTTCATTTTGAAAATAACCTTTTATGACACGTTAAAGTTTAAAAACTCAAAACAAAACCACATTAAATCAATAACATTATAATATACACTTGACAATGACCATTTATGACATTATAATACACTTTTGTTTGGAGTCAAATGGTATATCTACCATATATATTCGAATATTAATACTTAACAATAATCACAACGGACATCGGTTCGGTCCGCGAAGCCGCGTAAAACATGCGGGACGGGCATACTTACTAATTTACGGATCGCCGCCTGCCACGGTCCAGTCCGCATGAACACTAAAAAAAGAAAATCCGCCGTGGTTTGGGCTATTCGGACGCGAACGGCCTAATTTGACATCACTAACTAAAATGTTTTTTAAAAAAATTTAATTTATATCATTAATTAGACATGATATTCGCTTGCGCCATGGGACTTTAAGATTGAAGCAAACAAGTTAATTATAGATTTAATCTCTACCGCCAAATATGAATTCGAATCATACATTTGATTTACACGTATAATCATGTATGACAATCTTCTATTAAATATCCTTTTGGAATTTCAAAATTGAAAAAAGTACCAAGTTCTAAGATGTTTGGTGCAAGTTGGTTCACTTTTTCACTATGATTATGTCCCATTTGCATTGTTTGCTTACACTTTATTAACACCAAAATGTCGACGATTTGAATTTTGAATGTTCAATTTATGCTTTGATGTCCCAACGAGTGGTAGATAAGGATCTAATTCGATTTATCGATTTATAAAATGTGGCTTAGTTCGGTATACTTTTGGTTAAAAGTAAGAATTCAGAGACTTAAGGTTTGTTTGGTTTTGGGATTGATGGTTGGTTTTTGAAACATCAAAACAACAAAAAAGTTATGAAAACAAGTTAAGCTGAATCGTTTAAATCTGAATAATAACTTTTGGATCAATTCAGCTCAAGAATCCGATTGGACAATCCCTACGCCATATGCACAAATAGGAAAAGAAACGATCGTTTAAAAGTTTTAGTGCTAAATAATTAATAAGCATGATTCAAAAGCAACGAGGAGAATTAGTTATCAAGACTTGTTATTCATAACATTAATAGGAGTTTAAAGGTTGATGATTAACTCAAGATGTATATGATTATAAGGCAAATTAATGAAGTAGGGAAAGGTGGTCCATCCATTGTCCTAATTAGAATTACCGGGAAATGATTCGAACCGCGTTTCCTAACTTCATTTGGGCCCACGTTCTTTTGGTGGGCCGTGCCGGCGGCCATTTACTTATCTTTAATTTTGTTTTTGTTCTCGTAATGCCTATATGCCTTTGAGTCCGTAACTTTATTATGTGTTACGATCAGAACAGCTATTCCGTAAAGATTCACGGGTGTATTTAAATAAGGATTTAAAGTGATTTGCATAAAATTATGAAATCCTATGTTACTAAAATAAGAATTTTAAAAAGTCTTATACAATTCACTGTTATTGAAATGATGATTTTAAAAGGTATCTTCAAATCCACTATTATTGGAAATATTTTAACTAATGAATTTTAAGTGATTTAAGGTGTTTTAGTGAAATTTCTTTGTTAAAAATACAAAGACTTAAATCACTTCAAATCACATGGTTTTAAGTGAAATTGCAGAGAATTTTTATAAAAAAAATTTCAACTACTTCCCTAATTCATCAAAATCTTCTAAAAACTCATTAAAATCAAATCCCATCAAATACTGAATCCAATACACCCCCTTAGAAAGTATATTCAAACAAGATTTGGAGTGATTTCTATTAAAATTTAAAATCTCATGTTAATTAAAAAGTCTTTTAAAATTTACTGTTATTGAAATGGTGATTTTAAAATGTATCTTCAAATCCACTGTTATTAATAATATTTTAAGTAGTGGATTTTAAGTGATTTAAGGTAGTTTAATGGAATTTCCTTGTTAAAAATACAAATCAATCGATTTAAATTTCAAAAGCGTATACTTAACGGATTTATCAGATTCACCGACTACTTTTGATAAAGATGTACGACTTATGCGATAAAATGTATGACTTACGAATAGTCATAAAAACGACGGAAAAAAATACCCATTAAAATATTATATTATATTTTTGTTTTCTTTTATCAAAAGCATACGTTCATTTTCAATTGGATTTGTGAAAATCATGATAATAAATAACAAGTAACAACTAAATTATATATAACTAATTTATTAGTCCACATATAATGCGAGCACAAAAATTTTATAAATAAACATATGTTTATATTTAAATAATATAATATTTTACCAATTATTGTGCATTTATTTGCTATCTTGAAAATACTAATTCTGAAAATTTTAGTTATATTATTTTTAAATTATATTAAGTAATTTTTGCTATGTATATGTTAGATTGGTTTAATATGATTGATTTGACATTTTTTTGTTTTAACATTCGACTCCGTTAGAAACTTCGATACTAATAACAATATCCACTATATTGTTGTTAAACTACGACTTAATAAATTTATAATTTTGTTTGATTTTTTATATAAAAAGTACAATTTATATCTTTTCTAATATTTTTTAATAATATATAATTTAATGATTAACTAAGATTATTAAAAAAAATTTAATTTTCGTTTTTGTAAGTGTTTCCTTTTTCGAAATTTTTAAATTAATATTTTTCTCTATTTTTGTCAACAAAAAAAACTTAAATCAACTAAAAATTTGATTGAGGATAACTTTGTAATCAACTACCTCAACTTTTAATCTCATACAATTTCACTTCACAAAGAAGTTTGATAGTTTACCTAATTATAAAATACTATACTTATTAAATGGAATCAAAAATGTAATTTTCATGTCACAATATGTATCAAGAGATGTCGCAATCTGTATCATGAGATCTCTCTGCGACACGAACAAACTAGGATCTGATGAATCAAGTTCTTTTGGTCAACACATTGTTATATTTATTGCCTAATATTAATACATTAATTGCTTGGGCTCATACTCAAAGTTGTGAAATTATAAAATAAATAGAGCAAAGCGTCTACCCGATATGTTTTTCTTAATATCTTAATATAAGATGTTTTTCGGAAAAAAACATAAATTCTATTGAATTTTCTTGGTAGATACTCATGCAATTCACAGTTTTTTATCAGAAAATCAAATTATTTATTAAATTGCAGGTGATGAAGTATCATACAACAAAAGAGCATGTTTGACGATTTAATCAGCCAGATTATTCAAAGAACGTGGAATGAAGTTTAAAAAGATACTATTTCATCGCAATGGTCTATATGTCAGCAAGATGAGCATAAATGACATTGCCATTTAGACCATTCCTGAGAAGATTCACAAGGATTTGAGAATCCGAGAAGATATGAAGCTCTTGAGTCCCTTGAGACTTTGCCTTTCTCAAAGCCATTAACATTGTCCAACCCTCAACCATTAAAGTTGAGGAAACATTCGACATGAAGACGGAGAACTCTCCAATAATAGTATTTGTATTAGAACGAAATATCCAACCCGTACCACAAGAACGTGTGGTATAGTTCCAAATGACATCAACAAAACATTTGGGACCACACCGCACATCTTCAGCCATAACTCTTGGAATATCTTGTGGTTTTTCCTTCAACCGTTCAGCCTCCTGCCATTGACGAGCTTCAGAGATAGCCGTCTTTACCAGGTCCGATGGGGTCGTGACACGGTTCGAAAACAACAACTCATTACGAGCTTTCCAAATTTTCCAAGTTATCCAAGCAAAAAGTGAAGCATCAACTACCCTTGTAGGTTGCAGAACCCGAAATCGTGAAGTCGAGGAGAGGAAGATCGGAAGTGATGGAGCTTGAGGAAAAGTCGACATTTGTATAGGGGCAAGCTCCTAAACCTCTTGCGCGACAAAGGAGAAAAAGATGATCTTCAGATTCAAGACCTCCACAAAACCTACAACGAAAATCGCCCGCCATTCCTTGTGATTGTAATTGAGTTCCAACCACTAAAGCTCCTGAAAGTGACTTCCATAAGAAGGTACAAATCTTCGGAAATGTTTTAAGTTGCCATATACTTGAGCTCCAAGTAAAAGATGACGCCACATAGAGTATGGGGTCAGACCCTTCAAGGCTCATAAGGAGATCATAACCTGACTTTTTTGAGTAACGCCCATGTCGAGTAGCTAATCATACTAACTTATCCTCTTGGAAGATGAACTCAAAGGCACTAAATGGATATCGTCTCCATGAGCGGGCATAATAGACCTTATAAGAGGCCAATTCCATTGCCGAGAAGTATAAAATATTAATTCTGAAACCTTGACATCTCGTCTCGCAAGAGGAAGAGGACCAACAGGTCCCTTGGGAAGTGATGTGAAAGTCATGGTTTAATCCATATGTTGATCTTCAACCCATCTCCGACGATACATCCCAAGCCATGCTGCAAGATGGATCTACCTACAAGAATACCTTTCAATCCATAAGATGTAGAACTCCGCAATTCACAAGTCAGAAAGAACGATCCATGACAATATTTTTCCAAAAGAATTCTAGAAACTAAGGCAGTAGGAGCCTCAATCAAGTGCCAACTTAACTTAGCTAGCAATGAATTGTTGAAAGCTTCAATGTTTTTGAACCCGAGACCACCCTCTCATTTCGGCTTGGATAACTTCTTCCAAGAAACCCCATTACATCTTCTGCTTATCAGATTTTCCATCCCACCAGAAACAAGCTAAAGCCGATTTATACGTTTCACCAGTGATTACATGAGCTTAAAGGAGGACATGGTGTAGGCCGGAATGGTTGAAAGCACCAACTTCAGTAGGACTTCTTTCTCAGCAAAAGATAGAAAGTTATTAGACCAACTCAAAGCCCTTTATCGGATCCTATCGACAAGTGAGGTGAAGATATCTTTTTTCTTTCTGCCAAAATGCTCCGGAAGCCCTAAGTACTTCCCTTGTTCACCTTCTTTATGAATTTCCAGAATGCGCTTAGCTACTAACTTCTGAGTGGGAGGAGTTTTTGAGGAAAAGGTTATAGAAGACTCGATGATTTATCTTTTGACCCGACGCTCGCTCATATGATTGAATAATGCTCCTTAGAATGCGAAATGAATGAGCATTTAAATGATAAAAGAACATTGTATCATCAGTAAAAAGAAGGTGGTTGACGAGTGGATTATGTTGAGATACCCGAATACCAACTAATAACCCGAAGTCCTGAGCTCGTGTGCACAACTTGGAAAGAACTTCTAAGCATAGTACAAAGAGAAAAGGTGAAAGAGGATCGCCTTGATGCAGACCTCGAGAGGGTAAAACATAGCCTTGCGGAGCACCATTTATCAAGAAAGAATAGGAAGTCATAGTTAAACATTTCATAATCCATGTTACCAACTGTTGATGAAATCCTAGTCTTTGTAAAACCGCTCTCAGAAAGTCTCTTTCTATTCAGTCGTAGGCTTTAGTCATGTCAGTTTTGACCGGCATTAAGCTTTGAGTAGTAGCCTTAGATGTCCAAAGATAGTGTAACACTTCATGCATTATTAGAACATTATCTGAGATAACTCGCCCCGGGACAAAGCTAGATTGATTTTCATAAATCAATGTCGGCAAAACCGAGTTAAATTGAGACGTTAATAGCTTTGCAATAATCTTGTAAAAGACATTACATAATGTTATTGGTCTATAACCAGCAACACGTCTAGGGCATGCAACCTTAGGGACAAGGCGAACATGAGTCTCATTAAGCCTTGGAGGAAAGATGCTTGTGGAGAAGAATAACGTGACCTCTTTGACAATATCTGGTCAAATTAGTGTCCAAAAAGAATGGAAGAATCCATAAGAAAACTTGTCAGGAGCTGGAGTTTTTCAGAGGGTTTATTGCAAAAGTTGCTTGTCTAATCTCCTCTACATTAAGAATGCAAATAAACATCTCATTCTAGTTAGTGGAGACACACGACTGAATAGCCTCATCCACCACGCCAAAGTCCTGTTGTCTTTCCGAGGAAAACTAGAGTTGATAAAAGGCAGTAATCTCACGAACAATTTCATGTTCCTTGAACTTCGCAACATCTGTCGTATCCTCAGTGACAGAGAGACGATTACAAGTCCTATGAGATCTTGTTGGAGCATGGAAGAAACCAGTGTTTTAATCACCACTTTGGAGCCATAAACCTCGACTATGTTGCTTCCAAAAAATTTCTTCATTGCTATAGGCATAATGAAGAATCGAGGTGATCCGAGCAATCTCTTCAACATCGGCCTGAGACGGAGAAAGAGATGCATCAAGAGCTCGTTGAGTTGACGAAATTAGAGTACTGCTTGATGGATCTAGAATCCACACAGAATACCGGGTGTATATTTTATATGAATGCTAAAGAAAGGTTGCGTGTTATTGATTTGTTCTTAAAGATTTTACAAGAGTTTTACAAGAGAGTTTTTCAATCAAGAGAATCCCCCCCTTTCTAGTAGCTCCCTCTCCTTTTTTATACTCCTTCAGCTCTTGTAACCTCCTAATTATTGCGCATTCATTCCTCCCGTTAATGTTGATTCTTCCGTTTTGATTTCCTTTAGCTTTGAATTTCATGGGCCTTCTCCTTTCACTTTCGATTTGGGCCAAATATTCCTAGGTGGACTTTGATGGCCCGTTCGCATTTTGGCTCTTCAATCAATTCTCGGGTCGGTTAACTCCTAACCGGATTCGGGTGTTAACCACCTCCTCCACTGCTATTAAAGTTTTAATCATTGGTCCACTTAATGAGCTCTCGACGACAACGTGATATTTTAAACTCAACCGATTCACTCGATAGACCCTACCAAACTACCGCAATTAGATCGTAAATCTCATCCTTCTCTCTTAGGCATGCATCAAAACGGAATAGACCCCTACAACGAGCTCGAGTATCATCAAGATATAAGATTAAAGGCCGATTATCAGACCCTTCAAACCGAAGATATTCCAGAAGAGAACATTTTTAACCATGGAATATTTGAGATAGCGCAATCGGACATTGCATGAACTAAGTGATCATGTCTCATTCTCCTCCAGGAAAACGAATTAGCAGAATGTTTAAAATCCCAAAGACCACAAAGAGGAAACAAAACTGCGAAAGTCCACAAAAGACCCTTCAAGACGAGGAGAATCACCTGATTTCTCTTCTTAACAAAGGATTTCATTGAAATCGCCAATAATAGTCCAAGAAGAGTCTCGTTGAATACAAAGCGCGGAGATCTCAATCCATATTATTTTTCAAACTTAATTTTACGTTGATCCAGACATAACTAATTAGATAAGACTGATCGAGTATTGATGTAAAGCAAAGTAGTCAAATTCTACAAAGACGTAGTCCACGAATGAGTTTTAATGGGTTGATGAGGAGTCAACCTCATGACGACTCTCGTCTTTCCCGCACGTACGTACGTACGATTACGAAAGTGAAGTGATGGTCCTATCTTTATATTTATCTCCCAACGACTTCTATCAACACTCTCTCTACCACACTTTTGATATTCCTTGTATCATCCAAAGATCTCACTTACATCACTTCTCTTTCTCTCCCTCCTTTTATGATCTGTTTCCTACTCGAATCACACCGTCCACGACTAAATAAGGAGATCTCTATAACTCCGAAGATATTTATTTGTTTTAAAATCCTCACATTTTCGTTCTTTTGGTATGTCCCATATATATTTAAATAAAAACACACCATTAATACACTGCGATGTGTCTAGCATAAGGCCAAAAACACGTGGCCAAAAAGAAAACAAAGAACGTAATATCCTACTACTAGTATGAGATACATAGCTGTATTAACTCAGCCAATGGGAAGTTGTAAGGTTGTAGCTAGAGGAGTGAGCAAAAGAGTATGGACTCACTGGAACAAAATTAATACTCTTCGTATAGCGATAAGTTTTCCTATGCTAACAAAATGAACAATCTCTCAATACTCTTATCTAACTTGTCCCTTTTTATTACCTTTCAACAGTATTATAAATTCTAACTTGTGTCTTGTTTCTTTCCCAGCTATATTTACCTAAATTTGATATGAATTGGGTTAAAGAACTCCCAATTTTTATAAGGAAGTTTAGTCTTGTTTCTGTATTTCTTTATGCTGATCTATTTATAATTATCATTTAAGTAATGTCACTCCAACTTCAACCTAAAAAAGTTTGAAACTTTTTCTTTTCTTTCTGTATTTTTGTTGAGATTATATATACTTTAAGTTGTTTTATTGTATAGATCTATATTATTTTTAAACGTGCAAAAAACCAGAGTATGATAAGATTTACTAGAATGACATCAAAATGACAGCAAATTTTCGTTAAAAAAAAAAATTACTATATAGATTTATTTGACAAAATTTTTGTTTATGACAGCTTTATCATTTGAATTTTCTCGGTACGTGACAAACCAGTCAAAGGCTAATCAATTTTGGTTTCTAGCAAACCAAATTTTTTTCGATTTTGTTGGTTGAACAAATAAACGTAAATTAAAAGAATCAAATTTCACATTACACCAGTTTTATTAAAGTTGATTAAACAATAACTATGCAAATTAAAAAAATACGTGAAACTAATTAGCCCTAATTGTTATTGTCTACTTATTCTTCCTCATTTTAGAAGAACACGTTCTTCTTCATTGATACATTAACACCATCATCTGTTCCAGCATTACGAAACAAGTAATTGTAGTTTGTAGCAAATGGATACACAAGTGGCTATTTCAGGTTGACAATGATCGAGGAAGTCATTAGTCGAAGCAGACGATCAAACTCATTCTAAAGATTTCATGAAATTCATATATGGAGATCACAAATTGGGTTGTGGTCTGCACGAGTTAGAGATGAGTTACATGTTATGTTATTGTACCAAAAATTTCAGAAAGCCGACCAAGATACACTTCTGGTAAGAGTAAAAAACTTAAAGAAAATTCATGGCTTTTTAAGACTTTGCAAAACAAACAGAATACAACTATGCGTTGAAATTAAGGAGGAAAAAACATGTGTTATGAAATAAGAAGAAGAAGCTTGTGAAGATCCTCACAACGACAAAGTAGAAGATGCATTTTTCGATGACGAGGAAGACGCAAATGAAAGCCGGTGACAAATTCGATGTTTACGATAACTCAAATGGGACAACGTCTGACGATGAGAAATTCAGTAAATACTAGACTACCACAGAAAGAGTGCACAAGAGCGAAGTACTATAAGATGAGATTTTGTTCATGGTCAAAATCAAGTCACATATAAGAGATTATCTACATGTTAGGTTTGATTTGAGGTCCTATAGTATTGATCTGGGTCAATGTTTTGAATCGAAAGATTCTCTTGAGATTCGTTTGAATATTCTATCGGTTGTTCATCCCTTTGATTTTGATGTTAATAAATCTTGGGCGAAAGAATGTAAATGTCGAGTAAGAGCTACAACTGTTGGAGATTCTTTTCAATTTACAGTTCGAGTTTATGTTTGTCACCATACGTGTTCAGTCACAGAACGTTCTTCTTGCTCTAGGCAAGCAACTCTAGAAATTCTCGAACTTTTGAACAAAGTCTTCATTGGTGGGGTAGATAAAATTGTGTTGTCAAAGCATGTAGACCAATATCTTAATATGAGCTTCAACATCAAGGTTAGTTTTATTATTATATAAAGCATTTACATCATAAATGGGTCCTTACATCTTTTTAATTGGTTTGTTACAATTTTGACAAATGGATTACTGGAAAGGTCATGGAACTCTTAAAGTTGTTAGATACTTGGTTATGAATTCTTTGGAGAGTGGATATGCAAACTTACTTGTCTACTTGCATATGATAAGATTAGCAAATCCTAGTACTTTCTCCCATCTTGAAGTTGATGACAGTTCTAGATTCAAATATCTATTTTTCGCATTTGGTGATAGCATCAGTAGATTCCAGTTCATGCGGAAAGTAGTTGTTGTTGATGGCACTTTTTGCAAGGAAAATACAAAGGGACGCTTCTCATAACGACATCACAAAATGGTTATAACTTAAAAATATTTCCTATTGCATTTGCAGTAGTTGACACAAAGAAAGATGAATCCTAGATATAGTTTTTCTGGCAACTTAGCAATTTGATACCTGGTGACGAGGAGTTTGCAATTATATTTGATAGGCACAAATCAATGGGGAATGCAATAGCAGAGGTAAAACTACTGGAAAAAGGGGATTTTGTACTTATCAATTATATAAGAACATAATGCTACAACATCGGGGACATGTTTTTTTGGGTTGGTTAAAATTGCCGCCAATTATTTTAGACTTATTGATTTCAAGTCTACCTTTGAGAGGATAAAAGATGCAATTCCAGCATTGCATGATTACTTGGAGCGGACAAATGTTTGAAAGTGGGCACAATGTTCATTTTCCTAGCTATAGGTACAACATCACTACAAGTAACATAGCTGAGTCCATTAAAAGGTCTTTATCAAAAGTCACAATCTTGCCATTTGGTCGAAATTTAGAATCAATCAGGTTAATGATGACAAGGTGGTTTGCGACTAGAAGACATGATGCAGGTTTGACGAAAACATCACTAACTCGTGGTTTAGAGAAGTTACTTGAGGTACCATTATTCTATTACAAACGTTGTTTTTCCTAATTAGTATTTAATACTACTTCAAAATCTTGCATGATCACATACTAACACCAAAATACTTACAATTTAAGTGATATATGTTCATCAATTGCAAGTGAAGAAAGTGTCCTCTTTACATGTCATAAATTTGACCGAGAGAAATGTTCTTGCCGTATATTTGACTTGTAGAAGCTACCATGTATTCACATTATAGCGGTAATGGGGAAGAGGAAAATATCATGTATAGTTACCTTGCGACGCTTGTAACAGTGCATTGATGCCTAGGGATGACTCAATACTCATATCGGAACAAGAGACAGAAACACTTTGTTTGCCACCTATAGATTGGTCAACATGATCTTCCCGGACCAAATTGGCCAAACAATGAAAGTCTATATAGATGACATGCTGGTCAAGTCTCTGGAGGAGAGGATCACAGTGCCCACTTGCAGCAAGCTTTCTACACGTTAAGAAAGTAAAACATGAAACTAAATCCCTCTAAATGTTCGATTAGAGTAAGTTCTAGGAAATTTTTGGGGTATGTAATCACATACAAAGGAATTGAGGCGAACCCAGAGCAGATCAGGGCAATCCACACATTCCCTTCCCCTAAAACTTCACAGGACGTGCAAAAACTAACTTGAAGGATGGCAACCTTGAGTAGGTTTGTTGGGGTCAAAAACGGTAATATCGAAATCAACGCCCAAGACTTCCGAATAACTCCCAAGAGAGTTCAAGAGACAACTTTCGGGGCAATAAGAAATTACCGTAAACATCGGATAATCGCATCGCTTCGGAGACACGAGCAAGGTCTAGTCGCCGACAAGCGACTAGACTCATCACGAAGTNCTAGTCGCCCATGGGCGACTAGACTCTCGACAAAGTCTAGTCGCCCATGGGCGACTAGACACGGACAACGTCTAGTCGCCCACGGTTAACTAGACCATATTCTCTACATCATCCTCTCCTTCAGATATTTGCTTGAATGTCTCTCGTTTTGTCTCGATTGGAATTCCCGTTAAAGTTTCGCGATAACGATCGTAAAGACTTATACTTTTCGTAAAAACTTTGTATCGATCGTATAAAGCGATAATAGTTAACTTGAACACCGAAATTATCTTAACTATACGATTGGTATTATCATTTCGTGAAACAATCACCGTGTAGTCGCACGAAGAACGACTTCTCCGAAAGAAATCGTTAAAATCACTTAACCGCAAAACGGCCCAAGAAGGCCCAAAATGCGACAAAGTTCCACTTACGATTTCAAATGAGAATGGGCCCAACTACGTTGAAAATTTACCCGAGTTCCGCGAAAGATAAATGGAAAAACGATAAATGCCAAGTTTAGAGATAAATATGGAAAATCGTGAAGATAAGGAAGATTTCCGCGAAACGATAGACTTGAATCATAAAAAGAATATTTTCGCAGAATGATATACTCGAATCAGAGGAAGAAAAGGAACGAAGGCCGACCTACGAATGCATATATAAGAGAGGCGAAGGAGAGGGACGCAAAAACACAAATATTTCTACAGAACTTATAACTTAGGACGATTAGGTTATTTTTACGTTGTTGTTAGCGAGCTGCGACTCAACTAGTTTTACAAGTCTTACATTGTCAAAACTAGGGAACTCGCCTACAACTCTTGCAGCCAAGGCTTATCACCTATTGTAACGCTCACACGCAAACTCAGAATAAGATCTCGATTACTTAATTCTAGTTTCGTTTCCTCTTTTACTTTTACTTCGTCTGTTATTTCATATTTTGATCTCTTGACGTTTGGCTTAGCAAAAATCCGGGATCTCAAGGAAAGTTAGGGTTTCTTGGCTTTCCTCTGATTACGAAAATCGAAAGTGTGATTTTCGGTTCCCACAGTTTGGCGCTAGAAGCAGGGGATTCACGGATTTTTTCACGCCGAATCACAGATCGATCAAGAAACGATAAGTCTAAACTAACAAACGATGTTGTCGTCTCTTTCAAGGATAGAGAAACGGCCGATCAGGCCAACCCTCGCAACGATCTTCTTTTTATCGAATTGAAAATTCAAAATATCGATGTCGCAAGAATATTAGTCGACATTGGATGTTCGGATGATATTATCTTTAAAAACACTCTCGAGAGAATGGAAATCAAACTCTCTGAAATAAGAGAAAGTCAAAGCCCAGTGATAGGCCTCTCGGAAGAAACTACTGTGACCCTCGACTTGATTGACCTTACGGTTAAAGCTAGGAGCGTATCGAAATTTGTGGAGTTCTTAGTTTTAGATCGCCTCGCTTCATACAATGAGATGATGGGCGTTTCATGGCTAAACTCCATGCAAGTCGTACCATCTACATACCATTACTATCTCAAATTTCCAACCCCCTTCGAAATCGAAACAATATAGGGAGATTGTAACATATCGCAGGTCTTTTTCGCTGCCGAACTAAAGCGTAAAAACACAACGACAGAAGCTCTCTACCAAAAGAAAAATAAAATAGGTTCTGTCGAAGACGCCTCAGAACAAGATCAAACCAAGATCTTCTAGTAGTTACGGAAAGCCGAAACCTTGGAAGAGAAACGCGAAACGACTTGCGAGCTCGTTGTCTAGGTATGCCTCGACGAAGAGTTCTCTGAGGGTTACATCGAAATCGGTGCTAATCTCTGCGATCTCATAAAAACGCATCTTATATCTTTCTCGAAAGAGAACTTTCATACGTTCGCTGGGACCGCAGAAGACATGCCAAGAATTGACATAAACGTGACATGTCATGAACTCAACGTGGATCCAAATTTCAAACAGAAAAGGCGAAAATTGGGATCGGAATGCGCTACCGCAGTCAACGATGAAATTGAAAAACTCCTCAAAGTCGGGTCTATAACAGAAGTTAGATACCCAGACTGGCTCACAATTCCCGTTGTAGTCAAAAAGAAAAACGAAAAATGACGAGTCTACGTTGATTTCACCGATCCCAATAAGGCATGCCCGAAGGATAGCTTTCCGTTGCCACACATTGATCGCTTAGTAGAGGTCATGGCGGGAAACAAACTCTTGTCATTCATGGATGCTTTTTCAGGATATAATAAGATTGTGATGAATCCTGACGATCGCGAGAACACCACGTTCATCATCGATTGCGGCACATATTGCTACAAAGTAATGCCTTTCGGCCTCAAAAACGCAGGAGCAACTTATCAACGACTCGTTAATCGTATGTTCTCCGAACAGCTAGGGAAGACTATGGAGGTATACATTGATTATATGCTCGTAAAATCCCTCGAAGAACAAAACCACGTCGTCGATCTACACAAATATTTTGAGAGATTAAACCTGCATAATATGAAACTCAACCAAGCAAAATGCAGATTTGTTGTGGCATCAGGAGAATTCCTCGGATATCTCGTCACATACCGAGGGATCAAGGCTAACCCGAAACAAATCAGTGCATTGATCGAAATGGCCTCTCCAAAAAAACAAGCGAGAAGTGCATAGACTGACCGGGAGAGTCACTGCGCTCAATCGTTTCATCTCACGGTCAACGAAAAAGTGTCTTCCTTTTACGACATTTTAAAAGGGAACAAAAAAGTCGAATGGTACGAACAATGAGAAAAAGCTTTCCAACAGTTAAATCATTACTTGACCACACCTCCAGTTCTCGCAAAACTTGTTGTTGGAGAGCCCCTATTCTTGTATATCGCGGTATCAACCACAATTGTAAGTGGCGTTCTCATTAGAGAAGAATGTGGCGAGCAAAAACCAATTTTGTACGTAAGTAAAACCTTGTTAGATGCTGAAACGGGATATCCACTTATAGAGAAACTGGCGCTCATTGTCGTAATGTCAGCCTAAAAACTAAGATCGTACTTTCAGTCGCACACGATCATAGTACTCACTTCATTCCCGCTGCGAACGATTTTACACAGTCCCACTCAGTCGGGAAGACTAGCAAAATGGGAAATCGAGCTTAGCGAATACGACGTCGAGTACCAAACAAAGACTTGTTCAAAGTAACAGGTACTCGCTGATTTCTTGGTGGAGCTCCCTATGGAAAACGCGACGAACCAAGAACCGAACGCAACTTGGACCCTTCATGTCGATGGGTCCTCGTCGAGGCAAGGTTCGGGAATCGGGATTTGACTCACGTAACCAACAAGAGAAGTACTGGAACAATAATTCCGATTAATATTTCATGCTTCAAACAACGAAGCCGAATACAAAGCGCTTATTGTCGGGTTACGATTGGCTCGTGGAGTGAAAATACGCAATATCCATGCGTACTGCGATTCTTAACTTGTTGCAAACCAATTCAGCAGTGAATACGAGGCCAGAGACAAAAGAATGGAATCATATTTAAAACTCATCCAAGATCTTACCCGAGACTTCAACCAATTCGCTCTCACGCGAATCCCTTGTTCGGAAAACGCGCAGGCCGATGCAATGGCGGCCCTAGCATCAAGCTCGGATCCGGGTCTTAGATGAGTAATTCCCGTGGAGTTCATTGAACATCCGAGCATCGGCCCTCCAATTATCGTAAATTTAATCCGGTCACAAGACGAGGACGCTGACGAAGTCGACACTCGACCTGAAGGAAATTCGGAACAATCTGAATATGGCTGCGATACACCGTAGTTGGAAACGGTTCGAGCATACATAACTGAAGGAGTGCTCCCTGCGGAAAAATGGGCAGCTTGAAAAGTCAAGTTCCAGGTCGCCCGATATGTATTAGTAGACGGGGAAATTTACAAATGGAGATTCTCCAGGCCACTTATGACATACGTAGAAGCAAACGAATCATGGAAGAAGTCCACTCTGGGTCTTGCGAAAATCATACTGGTGAAAGGTCCCTCGCAATCAAAATCAAATGCCACGGCTATAATTGGCCAACGATGGTCAAAGATTGCGAGAAATTCGCATGCAAATGCGAAAAATGCCAAAGGCATGCACCAACAATCCATCAACCCGCAGAGCTTCTTTCGTCTATTTAAGCACCATACCCATTCCTGCGATGGTCAATAGATATCATCGGTCCTATGCATAAATCTAAGCAAAAACGCTTCTTGCTAGTCTTAACTCACTTTTCCTCAAAATGGGTCGAAGCCGACTCATACGAAAGCATTAAAGACGCCCAAGTTGAAATTTTCGTCTGAAGGAACATTATATGCAGATACGGAGACCCATAGGAGATCGTAAAGCACAATGAATCCCATTTCATTTTAAAAAGATTCGAGCCGTTTTGAAAAAATGGAAGATACGGTTGATTAAATCCACCCCCAGGTATCCGCAAGGCAACGGCCAGGCAGAGACTATTAACAAAATCATCTTAGACGGACTCGAAAAATGCCTGGACGCCAAAAGGGTCGATGGGCAGAAGAACTCGAGGGAGTCCTTTAGTCCCATAAAACAACTCCAAGAAGAGCAATGGGAAAAACTCCATACGCCCTCGTTTAAGGGACAAAATCCATTATCCCAACGGAAGTCGAATTCCCCGGGATACGCAAGAGACAATTCCCAGAACGAGAAGACGTGAACAATCTAATGCTACTAGACGATCTCGACCTCATCAACGAGCGTCGGGACCAGACCCTCATACGAATCCAAAACTATCAACAAGTGGCGGCAAAGTACTACAATTCAAACGTACGCAGCCGTGGGTTTAAGGAAGGCGACCTAGTTCTACGCAAAGTGTTCCAAAATACCGCTGAACGTAACGCGAGAAAACTCGGAGCAAACTAGGAAGGACCATACAAGGTCATAAAAGTAGTCCGACCAGGTGCGTATGAAATTGCCACAATGCAAGACGTCAAAATTTCGATAACCTAGAACGCATTGCACCTCAAAAAATACTATCACTGAGCAACAACATCACGATAAATTGAACTATGAGACAGCATGATCCTCGAGAGGGGTATGTAGGAAACTCGTCACACAACGATTTCAGCTTTTCTCCTCTCTCAATAAGGGGGGGGAGTGGGTACGTATATGTATACTCGTATACTCTCACATTTTGAAATATCCATGCTCTCAAACCCGATATTTTCAAAAAATGCATCAATAATAAGAAAATGCAATACGATTCTCGAAAATCTCAGGTTGATCCGTCTTATCGCAATAATACTTTATCATACAAATTATGTTACGGCTACACCGCCAGCCTATACTCGCTAAGAAAGCCTCAACAATATATATTTAATAAACTCTTCAAGCCAATGAATCTTTCAAGCGCAAAACACGGCATACGAAAGAAAAACCAACCTTCGGCATCGCGAGACGTTGCAGACGCCTGAAGAACCGTTTTTCGACAAAACACCTTCCTCGATGAAAACACCATTTGGAAAGACCAAACAATCATACGCATTAAATACCACCTTAAACATATATCCTTCGCGAAGATTCACAAAAAGTAATATCTACCGATAAGTTTTTTGCTGACCACAACAAACTCTCAACGTCCTAAACAAACTAAGTCATCTCATAGAGATAGATCTCATACATCCGACTAGGTTAACAACGCGCTATACAAGAAATCTAAAATTTTGGTAAGCACTTCCAAACGACTTCGAAATTGTCTTTGGAGAGATGCTCGATTCCCGATCGATGCAAGTCACATAAGCCGAGAACTCATGGCAGACTTCAATATCAAGACGGAATCAGGCCAAAATCACAAACGGGAAACGTAAGTCGGAGCTATCACCGCAGACCCTATAACCGAGAGTAAGTTTAGGTCTTGCTCTAAACCCAGCACACTGGTCCCGAACATCTCAAGACATAATATCTAAGTGATACGAGATCCTAAAACTTGTCTCTTCGTCTATATTCGCACATTTATAAGAATCTGAAAGATTAAGTCTCTCGAGAACACGCGCCCAAAACAAATAATGAATGTAGCGATTTTCCAAGGAGTGGACATGAGACGACAACTCATACTCTTTCTCCACGTATGCAACACTACTCATACACTATCGAATCAGAATAAAAACGCAGTTTGTTAATACAAAACCGCAAAGCGACAGGGGATTCGTAGCCAAACACGGCTAGTCCCAAACATAAAAAGAACAGCCATGTCTAGCCGGTAAAAACCACAACGAAAAAAAAGAAAAAAAAATGTCCCGAACGGGACCGCAATCTCACTCACCATCCAAGGGTCGGATCGCCTCCTCACCCGCTACGTCACCAGAACTCGGAGCCACATCTTCTTCTCCTCCCTCCACAGCGTCATGAAGCTCGACGTTCACATGATCTTGCCTCTCGGGGTTATCTGAAAAAGCGGAGGGTTACAATCAGACTTCACAGCAGCAAAGATAGAACCAAAGTCTCCCTCGACGGCCCACAGCTTGGCCTCTTTGGCCTGCAGAGATGGAAACTCTCTATCCTGAAACATTTGAATCTCACTCATTCTTCCTTCGATAACTGCCAAGGAAAGGTCCTTGTTGCAAACGTCCATCAACGGATCGAGGGAGCTCGCAATCTTGGCAAAACGAGTCTGAGAATCGGCACGCAAAGCGACCCTCAACTCAGCCATGGCCTCCGCAATCCCACGACTCAATGAGCCTTCTTTGCTTTGCACCTGATGCAGAAGACGACGCAACTCCGACGCTTTAGCCTTCCTAGCCTTCTTCTCCTTAAGCAACGAGCTCGCCGGCTTCTCGAGATCTCTCTCGAGCTCGCCAATCCGACTGTCCAACTGAGATAACTCAAGGAAATGAGCAACCTCAATAACCCCCAACTTCCTCTCAAACTGCAATGACTTTCCTTCAATTCAGCAAGCTCTTTCTTAAGACGCTTGACCTCTGACCAACAGTCGTTAAGCATCCCATCGATCAAAGATATGACCTGTGCAAAAGAGAGAGTAAGAAAAGATCTAACGCAACCAGGAAAGAGCCGCGAAATGAACCTTGGCACGATGTGCGACCTCATACCCACGCCAAGAGCTCCTAGGGGTGAAGGTCCGACCTCGACCCCTCTAACACACTTCATCTTCTTAGCAGTTTCCATGTTGTCACAGGTCCTCTTATGCCCCTCCAAAGCAACGGCGGAAGTGGCACTGGAAGCACATAAACCCAGGATGATCTCTCGCTTGGCCGAAGGAGGAGGCATTGATTCAGGCCACTACTCAGAATCACCAACAAGAATGGGAGTCATTGAAGAGTCCGTCGGCTGAATCGTCCCATCCTTTGGAACGACCGGAGAAAGGTGTGGTGGTACAGACACAAGAACTAATGACGCGGCTAGGACCGGAGAGCCCACCGGGGCAACACTAGCAGAGCCTCCCACCTTGACGTCACGACGAGACATATCCTCCCAAAAAGCAAGGTATTCAACCACGTGCGTCGGGACACTCTCACGATTCAGAGAACTCGAAGAGTTTGCTGGAAGGGAAGTGCCCAACTCAACGCCATTGTCTTTCTGTTCATCACGATAGGAAGTCATGTTGGCTCGGGAAAGCTCTCGAATCAAAAGTTTGAAAAAGTAAGGAATGAATGACGAATGAGAAAGGAAGTCCAAAATTTATAAGGATCTTCCACCATAAAATAATCAATAAAATTTTTCTTTCCAATCCTCTCGGCCGTAGATTCTGATCAAAACACACACCACCTGCCCGCAAGAGTCGCAATCGAAACTTTCGAGCTAAGAGGCTAACTATTGGGGTCAAAAACGGTAATACCGAAATCAACTACAAAGACTTCCGAATAACTCCCAAGAGAGCTCAAGAGACAAGTTTCGGGGCGATAAGAAATCACCGTAAACACCGGATAACCGCATCGCTTCGGAGACACGAGCAAGGTCTAGTCTCCCGTGGGTGACTAGACTCATCACGAAGTCTACTCGCCCATGGGCGACTAGACATGGATAATTTCTAGTCGCCCATGGGAGACTAGACTCTCGACTATTAACGGACAAGGTCTAGTCGTCCATGGGAGACTAAACTCTCGAAAAAGTCTAGTCGCCCATGGGCGACTAGACATGGACAATGTCTTATCGCCCATGGACGACTAGACTTTCAACAAAGTCTAGTCGCCCATCAGGCGACTAGACTCTCGGCAAAGCCTACTCGACCACCGGGCGACTAGACTCTCGGAAAAGTCTACTCGACCACCTGGAGACTAGACTCTCGACAAAGTCTACTCGCCCACCGGGCGACTAGACTCTCGGCAAAATCTACTCGCCCACCGGGCGACTAAGCTCTCGGCAAAGTCTACTCGCCCACCGGGTGACTAGACTCTCAGCAACGTCTACTCGCCCACCGGGCGACTAGACTCTCGGCAAGTCTAGTCGCCCACAGGCCACTAGACACGGACAAAATCTAGTCTCCCACCGGGCGATTAGACTCTCGGAAAGGTCTACTCGCCCACCGGGCGACTAGACTCTCGGAAATGTCTACTCGCCCATCGGGCGACTAGACTCTCGGGAAAGTCTACTTGCCCATCGGGCGACTAGACTCTCGGAAAAGTCTACTCACCCACAGGGCGACTAGACTCTCGGCAAGTCTAGTCGCCCATGGGCAACTAGAAAAGGAAAACATCTAGTCGCCCACGATTGACTAGTCCACGTCCTCTCGATTATCTTCTCCTTTGAATCTTGGTTCAACAGTCTCTTGTTTAGTCTCTAATTGAGTTTCCGTTAAAGTTTTGCGATAATAATCGTAAAGACTTGTACTTTTCGTGAAAACTTTGTATCTATCATATAAAACGATAACGGTTAACTCGAACATCGATGTTATCCTAACTATACGATCGGATTTATCATTTCGCGAAACCGTCACCGCGTCATACGATTAACGATTTGTTCGAAAGAAATCGTAAAAATCACTTTGTCGCTAAACGGCCTAGGAAGGCCCAAAACGCGACCAAAGTCCACTTACGATTTCGGAACGAGAACGGGCACAATCCTGTCAACGATTTAATCGAGTTTCACGAAAGATAGAAGGAAAATACGATAAAATCAAAGTATGAAGATAAATACGGAAAACTTGTAAAGATATGGAATATTCCCGAAAAATGGAATATTTTCGCGGAAGGATATGCTCAAATCTAGGGCAGAAAAGGAAACGAGATCAGCAGATGAAGGCATATAAAAGAGGGGCTAAGGAGAACAAAAAAGAGGACACAAAAATTTCTTCACAATTCATACTTAGAGCTTTAGGTTTATTTTCGTTTTTGCTAGCGAGCTGTGTCTCAATTAGGTTTACCAGTCTTACGCTGTTAGAACTAGGATACTCGCCGACAGCTCTCGCGGCCACGGCTTACCACCTGTTGTAACGCTCAACACAGATTCAGAATAAGATCTATATTGCTCTATTTTCTTTCGATTCTCTTTTCCCTTTATCTCGTCGTATGTTTTCTTTGTACCTTTGATCTATTATTGTTTGGCTTAGCAGAAATCTGGGACCTCAAGGAAAGTTAGAGTTTCCTGGCTTTCCTCCGAATACGAATATCGACAGTGCGAACTTCAGTTCCCACAAGGGATGCAGACACACAAAATT
Source organism: Anastatica hierochuntica (assembly GCA_900406275.1). NCBI lineage: Eukaryota > Viridiplantae > Streptophyta > Magnoliopsida > Brassicales > Brassicaceae > Anastatica > Anastatica hierochuntica. The sequence goes on along the minus strand of OVAN01000991.1, from coordinate 9,765 downwards.
TTCTACAGAACTTAGCACTTAGAGCGATAAGGTTATTTTTCCATTTTTGTTAGCGAGCTGCGAGGTTTACAAGTCTTACGTTGTCAGAACTAGGGAACTCGCCTACAGTTCTTACAGCCAAGGCTTATCACCTGTTGTAACGCTCACACGCAGATTTGGAATAAGATCTCGATTGCTCAATTCTTGTTTCGATTCCTTTTTTACTTTTACTTCGTCTGTTATTTCATACTCTAATCTCTTGACGTTTGGCTTAACAAAAATCTGGGACCTCAAGGAAAGTTAGGGTTTCTTGGCTTTCCTCTGATTACGAAAATCAACAGTGTGAATTTTGGTTCCCACAAGGTTCATATCTAGACTCTCAGATAAGTCTCATTCATTCTTTGGAGCCCTTAAGTTCACCGAGAAATTCGTGTGGAACTAAAAGGCAGAAGACGCTCTACTCAAACTCAGGGACTATCTAACCACGCAGCACCTTCTTTCTAAACCCCAAGACGGGGACCCACTACTGCTATAATTAGCGGTCTCCGAGCACACCGTGAGTGCCGTCCTGGTCAGGGAAGAAGGAAGCAAGCAGCATCCAGTCTATTATGTTAGCAAATCCCTCCTGGACACGAAAACTTGCTACAACCACTTAGAAAAACTAGCCCACGCCCTTTTCATGGCGGCCAGGAAGCTGCGTCCTTACTTCTAGGCTCACCTCGTGGTAGTAGTAACCTCGTTCCCCATCAAATTTGTACTCCACGAGTCGGAGGTATCCGGAAGACTGACCAAGTGGGCAGTGGAGTTCGGGGAGTATGATTTAATCTTCGTAGCGGAATTCTCTCTGTCAATGGTACCTGGATCAGAGGAAGAGTGAATGTTGTATGTAGATGGATAGAGAAACGTAAGAGGAGTATGATTAGGACTTGTGCTTGTGTCCCCAATCGGTTAAATGAAATTTCAAAGCCACTAATAATGAAAGTGAGTATGAAGCTTTAAACGCAGGATTCAGCTTGGCACAAGACTTAGAAATAGAGAACCTATGGGTTCACAGTGATTCCCAATTAATCGTAAGTCAAACGCAAGGCGATTACCAGGCCAAAGACGCCAGTATGACTAAGTATTTAACCATATCTAAAAAACTTATCGAATCGTTTAAAACATGTGAACTCTAGAAAATACCCAGGGAGCAAAATTCACATTTAGGTGCCCTGACTAATTTGGCTTTTGCCCTTAAAATTATAGAGCCAGTCATCATTCCCTTGCTTGTGCTCCAGTGGCCAGCGACTGATCAAGATGTAGAAGGACTTCAATCTCACACATAGAATAAGATGAAACCTGGATAAGCCCCATAACATCATACTTGAAGGACGACATCCTACCCAACATAAGATTCTATCCCACAGGTCAGATCCTTCAGCTCCCTTATCTCCTTCTCCAGCCCAGCAGACTGATCCTTCTCCTTCTTCAGCTTGAGGATGTAGTCCTCCACCATAGCCCTCCCGGCAGCGGCCGCCTCCGTGGCAACCTTGTCTTCAGCGTGATGAAGAAAAGCATCGAGTTGCGGCCATACCAAAAAAGAAGAAGGATGAGCGCAACAAAAAGAATAAATAATTACGACAGAGCCAGAAAGATTCTCGACATAAGCAGAAACCTCTACGTTGTCGGAATTGGGGTAGGAAACGGAGAGTGAAGGGAATATTGAATCCTTTAGATGCTGCAAGGTGCCATCAAGATTACCAGAAGAGATAGAGGGGGACCTTGTTGATGCACCTTTTTGTTTCTTGGAGGAGGTAGTCGTTTTCTGGATCCCCTTCCTCTTTATCCCACTAGATGGAGACTTAGAGATTTCCACGACGTCTAGTGTCTTGCTCCTGGGTTCTAACTTAGCCTTCCTAGCTACCTGAGCTCTCTTGAAATCTTCCAACGCCTTTGATCCAAACCCTGCTATGTTTCCTGCAAAACAAGAAAGAATTAGCAGAGAAAAAGGTCAACGTGAGTCAAGAGACAAGAAAGAAAAGATAACCTCTGACACTACTCTGCCTCATTTTCTCCTCACTCAGTAGAAACGGGATGCTCCTTTCCTCAGCTGAGATCTCCAAAGCCTCCTCAACTCCCTCTTTGCCTTCTTCTGGTTTCTCCGCCAATACCCCTGCAAAAGGCATAAGATAATAAAGTTAGTACCTGAGCCAGAAGTCATGAAATAGAGGGAACACCCAAAACCTACCAGTGAGTTTCCAGAGGGTAAAAAAGTCAGGCGTCAACCCCAATTTTATAAAATCAAATTTATATGCCCACTGTTTGGTGAAGGCAACCCCTTTTCTCTCTCTCTCTTATCAAGTTCCTTAACTATGGGAGTACTCGCCCTAGGGTGGAAGTAATATCTACCCTCACCAGGAGATACGGGAGATAAATAGTAGGCATAGAAGAGTTCTTGATACTCAGGTTTAGCTCATGGAATTCGTTGAGGACCTAAATGGCAGTAAGGATTCTCTACAGAGGCAGGTTCAACTGAGAGGGGGTAGATGCCAAAATACTCTGAGACCTTCATAACCAAGGCTGGTATTCTACCCTTGATTCCAGCCTCAAAGTAGTCCGAAAGGAAGAAGCTTACGCAGGAAAATGAAAGAGAATGAAGAAAAAAGGCGAGAATGAAGAAGACAAAGAGTTAAGTGTTGAAAAGAGAAAGAGAGAGAGAGAGAGAGGCGAGCTAAAGTACACGCACGCAATGATTTGATGACACAAATCTCAGAGCAGTTCATCCTCTTTCTTCAAGATCTTCACGTAAACCTCAATCAATGGTTAAGATCTTTGCCCAACAAGCAACGGTTTCCAAGATTCTCTCCATCAAGTCACAAATTTGAAATTCAAAAGTCCCGAAGCCATGAGCAAGACAGCAAGAAGGTAGTGGAGACATCTTGCCATAATCGCGTCCAACTGCGAAAATGATCCAACTACAAGGAGTTAAGGCTAAGCAATGTGCTAATACATCCACGGATGGTTAGATGAGTCCATGGTTTCCGTCAAAGTAGAAAGGGGAACACGTTATTCCCCACCTTCGGATCAAATCTGCGCAATATGGGGGAAAATGTTAGGAGTAATTTGAGCCTTGGGAATTTCTCTTGGCTTAGATGGAGTACGACAGTAAGGCTTAAGGCAGAGGAATGCCAAAGAAGCCTGAAGCCGAACGTCGGAGGATGCAAGAAGCAAGAAGCCAACCGTCTCTTAGCCGACTGTTATTATTTCAATAAAATAAAGAGATAAACATGAATGTCTTAGGATATTTACGATGTTTCCTAGTCTTAAGTGGATAATGACAAATTTCTATGTATAAATATGAAGCTTAGGGGTTATGGAGAATCATCCGAAAAACCCTAGGCAAAGAGACTAATAATATTCATCATCTTTCTAACACTTGTTTTCTTTGATCGATACACAAGGAACCTCTTTGCTTAGATTCATTCATACTCTCGTGATTAGATACTTTCTTCTTACTTTTGTGGTGCTTATAAAGAACATTCCCAAAATCATCCATAACAGTTAGGGCGGTTTACTGGTTCAACTTTAACGTGAGTTCGTCGTGAATCGAACCAACTGGCATATTGTTTACAAAAGTTAATTTTCCAAATAGTTCATCTTTTGAATTCTTCTAATTTGTACCCAACTACATTACAAATCTCTTGTTCGGAGATCATTATTAACTAATAAAAGAATTTTTGAGAAAAAAATAATTTAAATATTTTATTAGAGAATTTAGTAATTTCTTATACAAAAAAGTTATGATTATTTTTGAAATAAATAAAAATTTTAAGATAATTTTAAAATTTTCTCCAGAATTTGTAATGATTATCAGTATATATATTGCTATACTCCCTCCGTATCGAATTAGTTGATGTTTTAGAGAAAAAATTTGTATCAAATTAGTTGATGTTTTCAAGTTTCTATGTAAAAATTTAATGTTATTTGATGTTTGTGGCTGTTTGTATTCTGCAGTATAATTTTCTATTGGTTGAATTAGTTTTAGTAATGATGTTTTTTATGTAAAATATATAAACTGAATAAAAGTTAGCGATTTTTTAATCCGTGTGCAAAAACCAATAATATGAAATAGAGGGTGTACATTTGATTATCGCACTAATAGTTTTGATTATTTTCTGCTTAAGCTATGCCCCAGCCGTGAGTACAAATGCCCAATTTATTTACCCACGGCTAAAAGTGGGACCCGCATATATTCCTTAATTACCCGTTTAACCATTCATGGGTAACCGTGGGTAAAGCTGTAAAATTTCCGTATCAATAAATTCTCACACTCGTCTTCCATCTCTGGCGCTCACTTCTTTTCAAGTTTCTCTCTCTCCCTCGAGCATCGCGAGGTGTCGACGTTTCGGTATATTCCGGAACTGAGAAATTCGGTCAACGGCTTACGGCGTCGTCAGGATCATAACTCCGAGAATGACGGTTTTCTCCGGCAAACAAGTCGTTCCGATGGATTACGAGGCAGAAGTTTCACAGCGTCTTCTCGATGCAATCCTAGAAGGCGATCTCAAAACAGCATCGGATTGCGTCTCCGATCCGCTGGTAGACGTGAATTTCGTCGGCGCCGTCAGCTTAAAGGCGAGGAGGAGCGAGGTGGTGCTCGTTGACGAATCGGCCAGCGAAATCCGAGTGGAATACGAGGAATTCAAAACCGATGTAACGGCGTTGTTCCTCGCCGTTAATTTCGGAAACGTGACTCTCGTAAAGAAACTACTGGTAAATTTTTTTTCTTACTCACACAAATTCGATTTGACTTTTTGTTTGTTTGTTTGTTTGTTTGCTAATTTAGCCGTTTCTCAACGCTTTTAGATTTTTGAAACCGATCAACAAAATCTGCGTTGATCTTCACGCAGCATTATCTGGTAATTAATACAGAATTCGCCGTTACTTTGACGATAAATACACAAAAAACCGGTTTCGAATATACTTTTTGATTTGAATACTATGGTTTTTTTTTTTTTCACTGAGTTAAAACTATTGTTAAGCTTCACGACACAATCAATGGAGGGAATCGGTTTGCTCGTAACTTTTTTGGCATTTCTGATTATTAGTGATGTTAAAATTTGTTTTTCTTTTGTCTGTTGAATTAAACGACTCGAACTTATTATTTTCTCAGCTCACTTTTGCTTTTTATTTTCCACTTTTTTGAAAATTCAAAGTTCGAGTATAAATAATCTCGCATTATCCACGTTATCGACTATGGTTCGGGTTTTGCAGATCCAATTGACTATAGTTTGGGTTCCATTACCCCTGCGTATGAAAGAAATTATTCATGTAAATTTAGGACGAGCTAATTCATTTACAAATAGTAGTTTCTGCTTGTTTCTCTTTCATNTTTTTTTTTTTTTTTTTTTTAACAAATGTGGATCGGGTTCCGTGAAAATTTACTCATAATCTGTTGACTAACTTCAAATCTCACCGGTGGGAGTGTTAGGATGCGAAAGAAATGTAAAAAAACTAAAAAAGAAAGCAAATTTCCAATCTTTGATGTCACACAACGTTTTTCATTTTTAATGCGGCAGTCACAGATTTTGCTTTACTGATTCTAACTGTATTTGTAAATGCTAGATTTGCGATTAGACGCGTAGAGTCAGAGTTAATTAGGGTGGGACAAATCTTGGGTGAAAATATAGAGAGATATGGATTGCTCACAGAGAGTTTCAGAGCTCACTATTTGTTTTGCGGTGATAATTGACTGATTTGATATGATTCTCTGCATTGCTGAAAGCAACTGGTGATATTTAGTACGACAACAAGTGTCGATTATTACACCATGTAAGCTTTGTTTCTAACGTAGAACCTGAGGCCCTCCTCTCCCTTGTCATTGGCAGCATCTAGAATACACTAATACTACTATATCTGCATACTTCCTCTCTTTCCTTTTAAATCATCATCAAATGTCTGTGATCAAAGCCAAGCCATGCTCCTTTTGCCTCAGTGCTGTCCCCTCATGTTCACATAGATCCATTTCAATATTTTATTCACTTTGCATTATTGTACAAACTTACTATTATTATTATACTACTTAATTAGCGGTATAGCTTTTAAAAAATTTACTTTTATAATCTTTACAGTGTGATCTGACCTTTTACTGCAATCTTATAATCACAGAGCATTGGAGCTGATGTTAACCAGAAGCTCTTTAGAGGATTTGCAACAACTGTGGCTGTAAGGGAAGGTCATGTCGAGGTACTTGAGATTCTACTTAAAGCGGGCGCTTCTCAGCCTGCTTGTGAGGAAGCTTTAGCGGCGGCCAGCTGTCACGGACGCTCGAGGTCCGCTGGGCTGCTCATGGGAACTGATCTTATTCGGCCTCAGGTTGCTGTGCACGCTTTAGCCACTGCTTGTTGCAGAGGTTTTGTGGACGTTGTAAGGACCTTGCTCAAAGTAAGTTCTTCATCTTGTGTATAAAACAGTGACCAATTTAAAGAGTTGTTCCATTAGGCATCTTACAGAAGATATCTTTATGTTCTTTCTCCATTACAGTGCGGGGTAGATGCTAATTCAAACGACAGGCTTTTGCTTCAATCTTCGAAACCTTCTCTTTACACAAATGTGGACTGTACAGCTCTTGTCGCTGCCATTGTCAATAGGCAAGTTTCAGCTGTTCGCACGCTACTACAGGTAACTATATTGACTCCGCAAAATTGAAAACTTGTTTCTTGCAAGGAGAGTATGTATCTAAGACATCTAAGCTTTTCTTTTTAATGATTTGCATAGGCTGGTGTCAAGACAGATATCATGGTGAGGCTTGGAGCATGGTCATGGGACGCTAACACAGGAGAAGAGCTCAGAGTGGGAGCAGGAGTGGCTGAGCCCTACCCTTTAACCTGGTGTGCCGTAGAGTACTTTGAAACCGGCGGCGACATTTTGCGATTGTTGCTCAAAGTCCAGTCTCCAAACGCTCCTCACAACGGTAGGACTCTGCTCCACCATGCTGTCCTCTGCGGTAACCACGCAGCCGTCAGAGTCCTCCTCAACTGTGGCGCTGATCCAGAGACTCCAATCAGAACTTTACGTGGCATTGAACTCCGAGCGATTCACATTGCTGCACGTCACCGATCAGTGGAGATAATACAACAACTAGTTGCCTTTGGCTGCAATATAAACTCAAAGACTGATGCTGGGGACACGGCTCTGCTGATGTCAGCAAGACATAAACATTCAGAGGGCGTAAAGATTCTAGCTCTGGCTGGTGCTGATTTCGGCTTAATGAACAAGTTCGGACATTCTGCTGTTTCGATTGCTGCGTCAGAGAAGTGGTCTCTGGGATTGGAACGAGTTGTTCTTGAACTAATCAGATTTGGTGTGGTTCCATATTCAAGCAACGCTTCAGTTTTCTCGCCTTTGCTATATGTGGCTCAAGCAGGAGATGCTGAGGCTCTTAAATCTCTTGTAAAAGCTCAAGAAATCTTCATAGACTACCAAGACGAGGAAGGCTTCTCGGCTGCTATGCTAGCGGCCATGAATGGTCATGTAGAAGCGTTTAGAGTCTTAGTCTACGCAGGTGCAGATGTGAAGCTATTCAACAAATCTGGTGAAACAGTGGTTTCTTTGTCTGAGCAGAATGGTAACCGCGACATGATCGAGAAGGTGATGCTCGAGTTTGCTCTGGAAAAGGACAACAGGAATATGGCGGGCGGGTTTTATGCTCTACATTGTGCTGCAAGGCGTGGAGACGTCAAAGCAGTGAAGCTGTTGAGTGGAAAAGGATACGGTTTGGATGTCCCCGATGGAGATGGATACACACCACTCATGCTTGCGGCCATAGAAGGCCATGGAAGTATGTGTGAGTTCCTAATCTCTCGTGGCGCAAACTGCAATGCTAAGAACGAAAGAGGGGTAACATTGCTGGATCTTGCAGCTGGTGATGCGGAGAAGGTGATCCGTAACGAGTTGTCTCGAAGACTTGTGATAAAGGGAAGTAGTGTGATGAAACACACCAAGGGAGGGAAAGGGAAGAAGCATGGGAAGGGATTGAGAATGTTGGAATCAAGTGGAGTACTAAGTTGGGGAAAGTCGCGGAAGAGAAACGTAGTCTGTAAGGAAGTAGAGATTGGGATGAGCCAGCGGTTCAGGAGGAACCGGAAGGGGAAAGGGGATACAGCGGAGGACGAAAAAGGGATTTTTCGAGTCGTGACTACGGAGAACAAAGAAGTTCATTTTGTGTGTGAAGGTGGGTTGGTAGAAGCACAGATGTGGGTTAGAGGAATAAGACTTGTGACCAGAGAGACTATTTGTGGAAGAACTCAAAGTTAAGAGTGTTGTTATGTATATAAAGAAGTTTTGAGTAAGTGAACTTATTTTGTGGTTGGGGTGTTTATAGTTGTTGGGTTTGCAGTTTGCTTAAGAGGATTGGTTCAAATTCTAGGTTTAATATATGAATTACATTTATGAAATAGTGCAATGGATTGAGGGTTGCATATGAATGTACAACAAGAAGAATTTTTAAAAGCATAACATAACACAACACATGAAGTCAGCGTTTTTGATTACCAGTCACTAACACAACAAGCAATGACTAGCAGAGAAGCATTGAAGTTCTAATCGCTATAGTAACCATCATCATCGTTATCGTTATCCTTATCTTCGTGGTCTTTCACCACTAGTTCTATGAATTGTCTTCGCACTCCAGCCATCATAGTTTCCCTTGAGGAGTCATCATCTCCACTTTTGCCATCATTAAGAACTGGTTCTGACTGACACAGAACTAAGGTTATACCTGCAAAAAGCAGCAAGCATGTTCAGACATCATTTCTTTCTGGTCTATAAGATCGTTCTACTGAAAGTATGAGAAGATGCAGATGTGATCACATGAGTTCCCTTCAAATAAGAAAGGCTAGAGCAGAGCACGCCATAGTTATCAAACACGGTTGGGCACATATTGAATCAAACATCATAGCAAAAGACAACAAAGGCTTCAAACTTAGGAACTTGTCATGCGATACTTTATACTTGGGAAAGGTAATTTAATGCCATGTACTCTTGTGTCCTGGAACCTCATGAGTGTCTCATACTAAACTGTTAATAACTGGTATGACTTGGGAGACGATTTTGATACTGTTCCTCAGAAGTTGTACATGTAAACAGCTAGAGGACCAAGACTTGGCTCAAAGAGAACCGTAGTTGTGAATCTTAAACTTATTTCCTTTTGATTTCTTTGTTTTTTTTTTGTTCGTTACAAAGAAATTTCATATTTTTTTTTTCATTCTCAGAATGGCCAACAAAGTATAGAAGATCATTTTGGATCCTCAAGTCTATTATCAGACGAGTTAAAAAGAAGTGATTATTCGTATCTCTTGCTAAATGGCAGAAAGATTATACTCTTATCATCTAACTAATTAAAAGGCCTTTCAATAAGTCCACATAAACTTTAATCCAAAGGCTCCTCCTTTTGCCACATCAGCTTTCAACGCCATGCCGTTTCGCCAGCCAACGCCACACCGTTTTCCAAACAAAAGCTAACACGCACCACACTATCTGCAACAAAAAAAAACAACAAGGTTTCTCAATCCTCTCATGGGCCACATTGTTTATTAAATGTGCTCGCCCCAAACCCAAGCCACATTGTCTTCCTCACAACCTCCATCACCGACGCTCCTGATCCTCTCAAAGACAAACCCTAAACCGTTACATTCTCTTCCTCCATAGCATTCAATTCACCACTCTCCCCACTCTCTCTCCCTAATATCCCTTTCTTTCATTGCTCCACTTGATTTCGCATTTACATAGCCTAATAATAAACAAATA
>OVAN01000990.1:0-46721 GCA_900406275.1 Anastatica hierochuntica | reverse complement strand
TAAGCATGATTCTAGACTCGAAGGACTCATCAAAATGGCAGATCTGGTAATGTTCTTCTTCTTCGTCTAAGTAATGAGTAATGTGAATGTGAAGCTCTTCGTTAGCGATTTATCTTGCTGATTTTGATGATTACAGACTCAGATCTGATAGCTATAGGTTTTGAATTTCAGCTTCAGAGTTCAGAACTTTGTGAATGTTGTTTTGCTTTTGCAGACGAACTGTACACCAGCAGATTACAATACTCGTCCTCTTGACACTATCTACAGTAATTTCATCCCTGTGGTATGTATCTTCTTTGGTGTTCTTCTCCATTTACTGCTTTTGCAGCTTTATATTGATTGTTGTCAATGGCTTTTGTTTCTAGGTTAAGTACTGTTCAGAGAACAACAAGCGTCTGATGAAGTGTATGGAAAAACTATAAGAAGCTTTCTTCCAAAGGATCATCCTCTTCGTCAGGTCTGCTTTTTTTCTCCTCTTGAATCTGATCATGTCATCTTGCAATTATCTGAGTATTGTACGGCTACATTAAGGAAGAATGATTTAGTGTCCTGTGGTTTTTGTTACTTCTTTTGACTCTGTATTTGTTAATTCTCCTACTCGTAAATGATGCGTCTCTTGTTATCTATAGGATCCTGCTTTTTATGTACTCAAAGAAGATACATCACCTTGCATCTTTGGTTCTATCCAGAAGCAGAGGTGGTCATATGCTTGTGCAAAGCAACTTATTCAGAGACTTATCTACGGTATGTTGTTTTGTTTACGTGATAACGTATTTAATACACCGGAAGGTTCCTCACTTCACTTGTTTGTGGTTGCAGCTGAGGGTGCTGAAAACGGACTCGAATTCACCATTGTAAGACCATTTAACTGGATTGGACCCTAGGATGGATTTCATCCCGGGCATTGATGGTCCTAGTGAGGGTGCCCCTCGTGTCCTTGCGTGCTTTAGTAACCTAAGTATTCAAGCTCGGTGCTATTACTTCTTTTCGTAGCTGCAGCTAATCAGTGGTATTTTTAGAACCTTCTGAGGAGTGAACCTCTCAAGCTTGTGGATGGTGGAGAATCACAGAGAATTTTCATCTATATCAAAGATGCTATTGAAGCTGTCCTTTTAATGATTGTGAGTTTCATTCATTGCTATTCCGTTTCTTGCAATATTATCAAAGAAGTTGCATCTCTTTAAAACGGAGAGCCAATGGGCATATCTTCAATGTAGGCAACCCAAACAATGAAGTGACAGTAAGACAATCTTAATTGATGTATTGCATCCCGTTTAATATTTTGTGCAGATGTATTGCATGTTTGTTCTTAGTTTCTAAGTGCTCTGCTTGTTGGATGATATTTGATCGAATCGACAAACTCTTTCATTTGTTTTCAATCTGCCAGAAATTGTCAATTACAAAAATTTGATGATAAAAACACATCCATGATATTGCATTCACTCCTAAGCTGCTTCATCAGAGTTTTTAACCCACAAAGTTCATGTTGTTCCAAGTGAGACCTGTTCTTTCTTAGTAAGGCTTAAACTTACGGGCAGCGCGAAGTTGTTGTATCCTCTTCTTGTCTTGCTCGAACTTACTCTGAAGTGCCAAGATTTCTGTCAAACAAACAACATAAAACACAAACCTCAATAATCAGATCGCAATACATACAAAATTTAACTCCGTTTTGGTTCGTGAACCCCCGAATACAGAATTTAACCGAACGGCCCATGCCTATTTGTTTGGCCACAAGTTATAATAAAGTTTGAAGCTTTGAGTGGAAAATAGCCAAGACTTACCGTTGCGTTGTGCTTCTCGCCTTTGGAATCGGTAGAAACCATGAGCAACTGGCTCGCTCTGTTTCTTCTTAGCTATCTTATCTTCCAAAGCAGCCTGAGAAACAGATCCAACGGTTGTTCCAGATTCAGCGTCTGTTGTCTTCTTCCTTCCTTTGTGATGCACGACCACAGTCCATCCACCTTCTGCAGCTTTAGCTTCACGGTTTTGTCTCTCCTGTTCAACACAAATGACAACAGCCGATGAAAACACTGCAGTCAGTAGATAATAGACGTGAATGTTTCAATATGTTGAAGAAATAAAAGAACCTGTTCAAGGCGTTCTTCGTGGGCAGTAATGAAGTCATCGATTCTCTTCTGCAGCACGTCCAAACCGGGTTTACTCTCATAGTAATCAGTAACCCACCCTGCAGTTTTCACAGTGGACTCATCAACTTAAAGCAGAGACAAATTCAAGAGATTTCACGTAATCTAATCACATGCAGCTAATTACAAAAGAAACAGCAATCATTTCTGTTTTGCTCATACTTTTCATTCCCTTTGAGGAATCCTCATCGCCTGAAGAAATTTGATAGACGTCTTCCTCCTCTTCAGCTTCGTTCATTTTATCTGAAGACCTTTCATTCTCTTTTGTAGAGGTCAGGTCCATCTTTTTCTTCTTATTAGATTTCTTAGACTTGCCTACAGAAAACAATATACATTATTAAACAAGAACAAAAGCACACACAATGACTAAACCATAATTACATTATATACCAAATGGTTCATCAGAATGAAGCTCTAAACTTACGGTTTTTTATTTTACTTCCATCATCAGCCATGCTTAAACCCTTGTCACTATCAACTGTCAAACATAAATAACATTCACAAAACCTCAGATTAACATCACACGACAGATTTCTGTAGACATACTACTAAAAGAAAATATAATACCGGGAGTTGAAACTAGCTAAGGTTCCTCATGGAAATGATTGAAAGAACTAACATGAAGTGAACACAAGATATAAGTAACATGGTAATGAACACTCACCTTCATCATCAACTGACATGCTACTTATTTCCTCGGCCTTTCTTTTCCTCTTTGTCTTGTTCACTTTGTTGCTCTTCTTTCTTTTGACTTTCTCATCTGAAGTAGCTGTATCAAGAACCAAAGATTCTAAACTCAATACCAGAAGCTAACAACAGAGGATAATTATATCAGCCAAATATAAAATCACTTCACCTTCCAGCATTGGTTGAGAATGTTTGCTTATATCAACATTGGCTTCTTTACTTCTTCTCTTCTTCACTTTCTTATCATCAGCTGGAGAGACGGTTACTTCTTCGGTCATCCTTGAACTCTTCGGGACCTTCTTCTTCTTCAATTCTACCTTCTTTCCTTTGGTTTTCTCACTTGAAATAGCTGCAAGAGTAAGAGAATGTACTAAACTCAGAACCGTAAACACAAACTAACAGGCTTTATTCACTATGAATTTCTAAATTCATCAAAGCCAAAAAATTTCACCCTTGGAGCTGATGATAAAACGTTCACTTACAGAAAAGAAACAACTTATGCTGAACAAGATAAACCCTTTGTTACTGAGTTTCAAATTCAAGAACCCAAGTCACTCTAAGAACACAATATAGCATACACAACCCAGTACAAACTCTTGTAAGGTCTTGTAATGATCGAAAAGCCCACCGGAAAATTTTTCCAGAATACACAAATTCTAATGATAAGAATCGAAGTAAGAACTTAAAAGAGTTACCATCTTGGGTTTGTCTCTTCTTCAGCTTTCTCGTCTCCTTCATCTTCCGAATAAGAATCTGTCGCGAGAGCCAAAAACTATGTCGTCGACGCTCTCGGAAACAAATTAGAATTTATCAGCCGACGTCGATGAAAATTAGGGCTTTTGCTTTTTGAGGTTTTCGACTAAAGCGACATATACGTATTAAACCAGTCTGTTCCCGGTTCATTCAATACAATCGATTAGGTAACCGGAAAAATTGTGAAATAACCGGTTTAATTTGAACCGGTTAAGGCATTGTTAAAGTCGTCACTTTACATGAACACCTGAGCAACAACAATGGTGAATTTAGCTTCAGCAAATCGAGAAGCTCTGATTGCACAAAGCATCTGTGGAACTATCTTCAAGGGAAATTGGAAAAATGTTCTGAAACTCAAAGCTAATTCGGAGTTATTGACATCGGCTATAATCTCACAGGTAGTCTCCGAGCTTTCCTTGTATTCTTCTGGTTATGGCGGAGCTTCTCTCTCATGGAATTTCTATAGCTGGACTGAATCCACACTAAGTTTCAAGCATAGCTTACAATCATCATGGAAAATGGTTTTGTTTCTAACAAAACACAAGCATTTCAAAACTGCACACCACCTGCTCGATAAATTGTCTCAGAGAGAGCTTTTGTCATCTCCCTTGGTGTTGACATCTTTGGTTGAAGGTTTTTCGGAAGACCCAGAAGTTCTCTCTCACGTTTTTAGCTGGTTGATTATATCTTATGCTAAATCAGGGATGATCACTGATTCGATTGCAGTGTTTGAGCATATTAGGAACTATGGCTTGAAGCCTCATTTGCAGGCTTGTACTGTGTTGCTTAATAGTCTTGTGAAAGAGAGATTGACGGATACGGTTTGGAAGATATACAAGAAGATGGTTAGGTTAGGGGTTGTGGCTAACATTCATGTGTATAATGTATTGGTTCACGCGTGTTCTAAATCCGGCGATCCTGAGAAAGCCGAGAAATTGTTGAGCGAGATGGAAGAAAAAGGCGTGTTTCCTGATCTTTTTACTTTTAACACTTTGATATCGTTGTACTGCAAAAAGGGTATGCATTACGAGGCTTTGGCAGTGCAAGATAGGATGGAGAGAAGTGAGGTTGCTCCTGATATTGTTACGTATAATTCACTTATATATGGGTTTTGTAGAGAAGGTAGAATGAGGGAAGCAACGAGGCTATTTCGAGAGATCAAAGGAGTTGTTACTGCGAACCATGTTACTTATACTACTTTGATTGATGGATATTGTCGAATGAATGATATAGATGAAGCTTTGAGGTTACGGGAGGTAATGGTGGCAAGAGGGTTTTCTCCTGGAGTTGTGACTTACAATTCAATACTACGTAAGCTTTGTGAAGATGGAAGAATAAGAGAAGCTAACCGTCTTTTGACTGAAATGAGTGGAAAAAAGATAGAGCCTGATAATATCACCTGCAATACTTTGATCAATGCATATTGTAAAATCGGAGACATGGTCTCTGCAGTGAAAGTAAAGAAGAAGATGATTGATTCGGGGCTAAAACTGGACATGTATTCATACAAGGCATTGATTCACGGGTTTTGTAAAGTCCTGGAACTGGACAATGCCAAGGAGGAATTGTTCTGTATGTTAGAGAAAGGCTTATCTCCAGGATATTCGACGTATTCTTGGCTCGTAGATGGATTCTATAACCAGAACAAGCAAGACGAAATCGCGAAACTCCCAGAGGAGTTTGAAAAGAGAGGTCTTTGTCCTGATGTCGCGTTATACAGAGGATTAATAAGAAGGATTTGTAAATTAGAACAGGTGGATTATGCCAAAATGTTGTATGAGTCAATGGAGAAAAAGGGTTTGATGGGAGATAGCGTCATATACACAACCATGGCGTACGCTTATTGGAGAACAGGTAAAGTCACTGAAGCTTCTGCGTTGTTCGATAAAATGTATAACCGAAGGTTGATGGTAAACTTGACACTGTATAAATCTCTTAGCGCCTCTTACGCTGGCGACAATGAAGTGTTGAGATTCTTTTGGAGTCATGTAGGTGATAGATGTCTTATATCGAAAAGCATTTTACGGGACATGAACAGAAGCGAGGTACTCATATAAGCTCTCTGTACTGATCATTGAGCAATGCTGAAATATTCGGTTAGAGTTTCGAGTTTTCTTGATTAGTATGTGAGAGATTATGGCTGTTTGATTCTTCACTTCTCTTAACCATTTTCTTTTGAAGAATCAAACTCAAAATCATTTATGGCTCTAATGAAAACGTTAGGTTACTTTATTGAACGAGTCATTTGAGCTAGAAATATCCAATGATCGAGTCAAAAAACTCTCCCTAATAACACTGATCTGAACTAATTATAGATTAGTAAATAAACTAAGTCTAATTCCTGAAGAATTAACCCATAGAGATAGGAGCACGTGTGACAAGACTCATGAGAGCTATATAAACTATGGAACTTGTGAAAGAAACTCATAACTCAATTCAGTCACATAATCAATTTGATTAAGAAACTTATAATTTCTGTTAATTAAAGCTATTTGAAAAATGTCAAGCAACTCTCAACAAAACATGAGCTTCCAAGCTGGTCAGGCTAAAGGCCAAACTCAGGTAATCCTTAATTTACTTCAACTATAATATTACTTTTCAAAGTTATTAGAGTCCAACAAGATGTGGTCAAGTGGTAAGAGACGGACTCATGATGCTACCACGTCACGAGTTCGATGTCATGTTATGCGAAACTACAATACATTTTGTTTCTGGACACCATACGAATATGTGCCCTTGCTTTCAGCCCATTTGCAAACCCGGAGAGCGTTCCTCTACCCGTGGACGACTCTCTAAAAAAGACTTTAACACAAAAAGATAGTACAAATGTTTTTGTTTGATTAAATTATCAAACAAACTATTTTGTGTGAGATTTTTTTATATACATAGTTATGGAAACAAACTATCTTGATACATTATGATCTTATGTTACCATTTATTTTAAAAAATATTAAGAAATTTTATTTTGATTATGAAGTTTTCTTTAATTAATTGATTTTGATGATATTTAGGAGAAGGCTAGTACAATGATGGACAAAGCTAGCAATGCTGCCCAATCCGCAAAGGAGTCTCTTCAAGAGGTTCGTATAATATATTTACATATAAATCTATAAGATTAAATAAAATCAACACACAATTTATATTATTAAAATTAAATCCTACATAATAACTTTGTGATTAAATTTTTTTTTCACGTGTAAACATTTGTGTAGACGGGCCAGCAAATTAAGGAGAAGGCTCAAGGAGCAACCGAGTCCGTGAAGAATGCAACCGGCATTAACAAATGAAAGATAATATCATATATATAACTTATGATATGCTATTTTCATGAATAAGGAGAATATTTCAATTTTTTTGAACAATAAATAAATAAATATTGCTTTTTAACAGTTTGATTATTCAGACAGTTAAATTTTAGAAAAATATATTATCACTAGTTTTTATTGGATTTTGTTTTTGTTTATTGTTATCTCAAGAGCATGTAATCTCATGCAACCCATTAATAAAAATATTAAAGAGAATTATATCTTCAAAAGGTAATAAAGATCAAAGAGAGACAAAGTATCTTGTTAATGTTCAAGAAAGAATATATACTTTTATGAACCAAAACTCAAGAATGAAACTTGGCATCTTAATGTATAGTGCAAAAAATCTCATTTTATATACTAAATTAGCAAATGAATAGCTTGAGAAAAATCAGATTTCAAAGATCAACAAGGAGGCAATGAGTGTGGTTAGTGATTCAATGGTGCCAGTGAACAACAGGTTAGAATATTTTAACTCTCCGGTTCTCTCTAAGGTATGTGCATGGGTGGTAATGTTGGGGCTCATCGCGGTTTCTTTGGTCGCTATGGCTTATGCTTGTTATCACAAGCATAACACTTCGAGTTTGCGCAGTGAAGAGCAAGAAAAACTTGGGAAGAAACAAGTGTTGAAGCCACTTGATATGGAGCCTAAGATTGTTGTTATAATGGCTGGTAATGAAAAGCCTACCTTCTTTGCCAAGCCAAGCAAGATCAATGCTTGACCAAAATTGTCTATAAAATGGTTTTAACAAGTTCAAGATTGATCGAATTGTATATTGTTGTTGTTTTTATGATACAATTGTAACTTGTGCTCAGGACAGGATCGCTTAATGTTCTGATGATTTGTTTATACATGAACCTTATTAATTCTTTATGATCCTTACCCATATATATATAAAGTTTATATTCAATATTTACATTTAATATTTTATAAAATTATGTATAGAGTTAAGCTCTTTTTTTGATCGTCTAAATTATTAATATTTAAATTACAAATTTTGAAAAATAACTACAAAGACAAATTTTTCACCGGACAAATTTTTCTGCTCTATCTCTTGCATCGCATCACCGAGACGAACAATTTTACTTGCACATAATATTTTAAAGGTCATTTATTGTTAACAAAAAGATAAATTGTTCACGTAATATCGATCGTAGTGTTGTTAATTAACAATACCTTGGATTTTACATTTTCTATAAAATTAACATACTTTTATTATAAAATCATCTAATAATGAGATGAAAGACAAAAAGGTACACCGACTCATCATCACCCGTTAAGAGACAAACGAAAGCAAACAAAGATAGCACACAAAGTTGGACATTTGTGTACACAAGTCCTTTGCATATGATCATCTTCATTTTAAGTCTCCAAATCAAAATTATATATCATGGTCGAAATTATTTTTAATTTTAAAGTTCTTATTAGGTTATGATAATTGAGTCTATCTTGTGAGCAAGAAAAAAGGTCTTGTCTTTCAAGTTATATAATTTTTTCAGCAAAGGCAAATTTAGCCAAGAGAGTAATTCTGATTAGGGATCATACATTATGTAAAACATTACTAGGTGTTACGTACAAATAGTTGATTTTTATTGTTTGTAAGCATTATATTTATGTATTGATTCCTAAAGTACCACATTTCTTTTTATCAAAAACCACTCCAAAAATATTTCTACAAATAAAAAAACTTTCATACTTTTATAATTACCTCAAATTTTATGTTGAAGAAGAGTTCTTAAAAGTAACAAATAAATCAAATTTAAGAATTCTTAAGAGTTACAAATAAATGAAGTTAAAGAATTGCTTATTTACTAGTTAAATAGTTTGTATAATAATGTTTATCTTTGATAAAACGTTAAACCTAAAATATGAGAACATTTTGTAATCTCAGGTTTTTTTTTATAAGTTTGGAAAACGATTATAAAAAAGGGTTTGGAAAATATTTTTTTTTTAAGTTGAGAATCGTCCGCATATTCTATATTTATATTATATAAATAAGAAATGATGACATTTCAAAAAAAAAAAAAGTTAAAAAAGGAGCATTATCCTAACATGTTATAGAACATGGGTTTGATCAGAACCTAAACAACAATCTTCACGAAGGTTCGTGTTTGGTTTCGTTACAGAGAAATCTAAGTGTAAAGATACATTCCCCTCATGACTCATGCTTACCATCTTAAATCACACCTCATCCATTTTACTACTTACTAATATTACTTAACCTAATTATTATATTCTAACCACAAAATATTATATTTTTAAAATAAAATGTTAACAGAGAGGCAATATATGAAAGATGGGAACATTGATGTTTAAAAAAATATAGTTTCTTCAACTAATACCATGTAGTATTGGTAAACCTATAAACCTAATTGTAACAACCCGTTTTACGGACAACTTGCCATTTGGGCTGCAATTCAACCGGTGACAACTTGTCATGTGGGAAAGTTGTTAAAAGGTGAGGTCTTGGGTTCGAAGAACGCCAAGTGCACCAACAACCTACCTGCCTGACTGATTTGTTAGAGGTGAAGAGTTGAAGTCGATGCTCTCGAGGACGATCTGGCGGGTCCCGCGGGACGGGTTGTTACACTAATATTAATATGCATATGGAGAAGACGTGTTATATAAACAATTAGAAAGAAAACAAAATTTTCCATATGAAAGAAACAATTATTCTTGTTCGAATCATGTCGGATATATTAACTTTATAAGCTGTACTTAGTGTAATAAAAACTAATAAAATTTTATAACATACGATCGAGCAGCCTTATTCTTAGCACATGCACATTATATACATACATACAAAGCCTTACTCTTATCAAATGCACAAACTCTTCAAAAGCATTTCTTCTACATCTCTTTCTTTCTTTCTATAGCTCTCTCTCTCTCTCTCTAAACAAGATTTAGGGTTCTTGATGGAGAGAGAGGAATGTAGTAGTAGTGAATCTGGTTGGACAACTTATATTTCGTCGCCGATTGAAGATGAAGATGAGGTTGTGGACGAGGACTATCAAGAAGGGTATAACATTTATGGTTACTTTAGAAAAGGCGAAAACGAAGAAGAGAAGAATAAAGATAGCGATGATTCAATGGCCTCGGATGCTTCATCCGGGCCAAATTATCATCGCTATCATCAAAAGAATAGCAAAGGAGTAGGAAGAGAGGCTTTTGATTTGAAGAATGGGAAAAACAAAGGTATTACTAAGAGTAATGATGATGATAAGAAAACTAGTAATTCATACAAGAAAAAAGAGAAGAAAAAAAGAGAAAATAAGAGTAATTACAGAATGAAGTGATTAATATTTTTAAATATTGGTATGTTTTGTTTTATGTAATTAGTGTTTTGTATTTTGGATTATATATTTTCTGATTAATTTTGGGGGATTTTTGATGCCTCAAGGATAGGATATTCTTTTGTAATTTTTATTTTCATTTTATATGGGGTGTGATTGTGTATAATGTTGTTATTGATCTTTATTATTTGTTATATTTAATTTGTAATTTGATATTTCTCAAAGAGAGAAATTATATGGGTTGTTTATATCACATCATTCTTTTGTTTAAATGTTTAAATTACTTTTCAGTAAAGTAAAAAAGGAGAATAATTCCAATTCCACAAGTTATATATTAAGCTACAAAAGTTCATGTCTATAAACTCAAACATAAGATATAAAATTTATAAAACCCATCTATAACTTAGAAATACAAAACTTATGTATATAAGCTCATTTTTGAAACCAACACATATCATCAGCTAAATACCTATTTTTAAAAATGAGTCTCAGAAATGATGATGATGATGATGTGTATATGAAGTGATAAATGATATGAACATATGAAAAGAGAAAGGAAAGGCATGTGTAGTGAGAGCTGTTTCCAGAGACAAGTTTCAATTATTGTCATATTGGGGGATTTGTGTTGTTTTGCCCAAAACACTCTGATGAAATCTTTGTGATGTGAATGGTTTTTGGGTGTAAAGAGAAAATGGATCCACCTGCAGACACATGCAACCAACATGGGGACTCTTCTACACATACACTCAACATTAAAATTTTAAATAACTATAAAATATTACAAAACTTTTAAGCCAAAAATAATGTCTAAATTTGTCTAGATGCAAGAAATTATATGTTTCACCAATCATTATTTGGAAGATCCAATGTTTCTAATAATCGTCCGCATTAATATGATTTTTCGTTTGGAGAAAAAAAAATCATTGTTCTCTTTACGAATTAGAGGATATCATAAAACTACACATTAAACAAAAATAGTGTATGTGCTTAGTTACACCAATAAAAATACAATGTATGTCACCGTATATTAGACTTAGAAAAAGTCGAAAGTGGAGAGAATTCTACATTTCTATATATAAGTTCATGGACTGCTCCATTCATTGCCAATTGGTTTTGAATTGGAAGCACATGATTCCTAATATGGTATCACAGTCATGGTTGGCACAACAGACGATTTCCCCCTATATTCAAAATGGTCCGTATAAGTGGCCCTGTGCTCCGAGATGTTGTGCGTGTCCCGCTCACACGTCCCACATTGAAAGTTACACTCCTATATATAAGATCATAGACCACTCTACTCATTGACAATTGGTTTTGAGTTAGAAGCAACAAAACATTTTGTTCCCATATTCAAAATGGCCAGTATAAGTAGCCTGTTGTTATGACTGAGAATATACATTACTCTAGTCGAGAAAACATATGGCTCTTCTCCAAATTCGTGTGGCGAGTAACTTACGGGACAAGAAACAGAGAACAACCACTAATATCTCAGAACACAAAGTTACAAAGACTGAAAGAGACACTAGCTATTGACTATAACAACCGACGAAAGAAACAGAGACAGCTTTTGCAATATCCAAAGTAAATGTATTGTTAACACTGTAGTATTGTCATTGTCAGTATTACGATACAAAAATAAAACCAAACAAGGGTGTATTAAGAGTAATTGCACAACCTTTAAAACAGAGTTATAAAGAAAGAGTCTCCAACAAAAGGCTAAAGAAGAAGAAGAACAAGAGAAATGTAGAAAGTGTTTGACTTATCTCCATGTCTCTGTTCTTTTGCTCAATTGCTGGAATTAGCTTGAGAAGGGAAACATGGCCTCCACACGGTTTCTTTGCCGATATCCATTAATGCTATTCCTTTAACTGCCAATTCCGCTCTTATCTGATCACTTTTCTCAAACTCTTTGTTCTTCCGGGCCATTATCCGCTCTTCTATTTTCTGCGAAATGTCTTCTTCCCCTAATTCTGCTCTTGTTAGTGTTTTTTGTTTCATTTCTTTCAAAATCTCGGCATAGCTCAGAGTAGTGAGCAAACCAAGTATGTCAAGAACTGCTCTCGCTGCTTTCTCAATCTCAATGAGTGAAACAAGCAGCGACATCCGCTGTTTCTTCTGCATTTTCTGAGAAAGTTGAAAAAAGCCAGACAAGTTTAGTATGCGTAATTGTGAATGCACAAGGCACAAAAGAAAAGTGAAAACCTTGAGCTTGCTGAGAGAAGCGTTGATGAATTTCAATGCATCTTGGTAAGCACCAGTGAGAATATGGGCTGTATTCAAATCGTCTAACATCTTCGCTTCAAACTCACTTTTCATCTTGTTAATGATGTCTTTGGCTTCTGCAGTTGGTTCAGCTTTTCCACCATCTTCAGAAATTAAAGCTTCTCGATATGGCAAGAGAGCTTCATCAAGATCTTGTAATGTCTAATAAACAAAGATCAGAGGTTAACCTCAGAATAGAATACCATCACCACTTTATCTCACTTCAATTCGTACAATGATATAAAAACACCATTGCAACTGAAGAGACACTGTTGAGTAATTTTGAAAACAGATCTGATTCATCTGAAGAACTGTACCTGATATACATAATATAAAGCTTCTGACGAACTGTCTAGCTGCGAAGCTGAAAAACTCAGAGGAGACCGGTATTGTGCACTCATCAAGAAGTGTCTCAGAGCCAATGGATGGTACTTTTCAGTGATCTACACAAATCAAAACAACAAAAGATGAAATCCTGTCAACAAATTTCGTATTTAGCCATGGCAACACACACATATAAAGATCCAGTTATTATATTTGGAACAAATAAGATACATACTTCTCTAATCGTGAAAAAGTTTTTCTTTGACTTTGCCATCTTCTCGTTATTGATAGTGACATGCCCATTATGTAACCAGTAGTTAACACCACCATCCTCATATGCAGCACATGTCTGGGCGATCTCATTTTCATGATGCGGGAATTTCAGATCCGCACCACCCCCGTGAATGTCAAATCTCTGAGACAGATAATGAGCACTCATCGCACTGCACTCGATGTGCCATCCTGGTCTTCCTGGACCCCAGGGGCTCTCCCAACTCGGCTCATCAGGTTTGGCAGCCTGCAAAAATTTATGATTAAACCTTAGTTCATCATAAACTTCAAGCCTCAATTTGCGAACTTAGGAGATGAAAGTTAAAAAGATTGATTCTCAAACCTTCCATAATGCAAAATCAGCAGGGTTACGCTTTCTTGAATCAACAGCAACACGCTCACCAGCTCGTGTGTGTTCCAGCATTTGCCCAGACAATTTACCATAGTTCGGTGATTTGTCAACCGAAAAGAACACATCGCCTTCCACTACATACCCACAATCTTTCTCAATAATCTGTAACAGGAAAGCATATGGATCATACACCTTACTGATAATTCTAACTTCATGATGTATCGCATTTTCAACCAAAAGCGTTTAAGGAAACCAAACATGGAAAAGACAAAGAATGTGAGATCTTTAATCGAGCTATCATACCATTTCAACCATCTTAATTATATTGTCCATATGGTCGCTGACACGAGGCTGGTGGGTGGGAAGAAGGCACTGAAGAGCACCCATGTCAACCAAATATTCCTCGCAAAAGCGATTACTCAATTCTAACGGGTTCTCTCCACGCTCATTCGCACGTTTGATTATCTGCAAAGATCCAAATTTCAGGATTCTAAAAAACACACGACCTTACGAAAAGGAAAGCTGACAATATAATTAGTTCAAGACCTATGACAACTACAAACCACTGGAAATTGGAGTTGCATAATGACTTACAACCACACAAAACAAGAAGATTCTACTACTTAAACTCAGGATTTTCACTGCGAACTGAACCAATCCATATTCAAAAACCATACCTTGTCATCAACATCAGTGAAATTCCGGACAAAATTAACTTCATAACCCAAATGCTTCAAGTATCTGCACATGCATAACCAGTACAAGCAGAGATGATCAAATTTCAAATCCAAGAACATTCCTTCATCATCTCTAGAGAAGAATCTAAACTCAATCCAAATATTCTTATCTTCAAATCTCAAAAGTTCCGAGATCGGGGTTTAAGAACTGCAAATCCTCACAAACTATAACCTCAACGATCTTAACATACACAAAATTTCTTAAGAAGAAGAAGAGACCTGTAAAGAACATCAAAGGAAACGGCGGCTCGAGCATGGCCGATATGGCTGAAATCGTAAGCGGTAATACCACAGACATACAATCCGATTTTGCCTGGATTGATCGGAACAAACACTTCCTTCTGTTGACTCATCGTATTGTACAGCTTCAACTCCATTTTCTCCGCCTCCATTGTTTTCTCCTCCTCCACAGCCACCACAACCACCGTAACTCAACGGCTAAGCAAAAGGAGATGAAGAAAGAAAAAAACCCTTTTGCTCTTATTCGTCTGTAACTTTATGCTTTTAATGCGACCTGTTACTTTAATTTTCTTCCTTAATTACTTTTTAAAGTAAAAACCTTCGAAATATATGGGCCGGGCCCAGTTAATATCCGTACCTGAACCCGATACCTGATCCGGATCCGGATCCGAGTTACCGTTGCCGCCTCATGAATCTTTGTTTATTGTCAAGTTTCTTAATTCTCCAATCTGCGACAATGACTACATCGGCGATGGATCCTCCTCCGCCGCGAAACCCAATCCGTGATCCGGAGCATGTGCCGGAGACTTCATCGGCTTCTCAGAGCGAGGAATCATCGGCCGTGGCGAAGGTCTCGTCGATGGATCCTCCGCCTCCTAGAAACCCTAATCTCGAGAAGACGGAAGTAGTAGAGCCTGAGCTAGTGATTGAGTCCAAGGACGATTCTGTAGATGTAGACGCGAACAAGCCAGTCCGTGCCCGACCCGTGAAGCAGAATCCTGTCCCGTACACTATTCCCGAGTGGAGTGGACCTCCGTGTCATCAGTTTCAGCTTGAAGTACTCAAGGAAGGTGCCATTGTTGACAAATTAGACGTGTAAGCTCTTGTGAATCTGCTCGTCTTCTAAGATTTAGCTTTGGGTTTCTTTTGTAGACTATATGATTCTTGTTCGTATATGTTCTCTATGAAAGATGTAACTTTGTTTTCTCTTTGCAGCTATGAGAAAGGAGCTTACTTGTTTGGACGTGATGGTATCTGTGATTTTGCTCTTGAGCACCCCTCGATTTCCCGGTTTCATGCAGGTGATTACTTTAAGCCGTAGTGTAAATGCTTTCGGTTTTGGATCAGGCCGGCTTAATTTGTTTTGTGATGATTTTTTAGTGATTCAGTACAAGAGAAGTGGAGTTGCGTATCTATTCGATCTTGGCAGCACTCATGGGACGTCTGTTAACAAGAAGAAGGTGTTTTAATTTGTGGATTCAATATGTTTCATTCACATGATTGAAGGTTTTGATAAACTGACTTGTGGTTTTGTTCTACGGGTGTGTTGTGATTATTGCAGGTGGACAAAAAGGTTTATGTGGATTTGCATGTTGGTGATGTTATTCGTTTTGGCTGGTGAGTCCACTCTTTTGTTTGTTAAGTTCATGATGATCTATACTGTCAACGTTGGCTTTCATTCTCCGGAGCTTATTCTTTATTTCTTATACAGTTCAACTCGGCTTTACATTTTCCAAGGACCTTCGGAGTTAATGCCACCTGTAAGATCTCTTTCACGCAATGTAGTTCTTAGTCTAAAATAATTTTTTTGGCTTCGGTTGTTGATTGATCGTCATATGGTTTCCCATGGGTGTTCTCTAAGCTCCATGCATGCCTGAGGCCAAGAGATTATTGTACACCTTCCTATCATGTGGATTCTTAGGTAGTGCTGCCCCTTTAATTTTCTTCTTGTAATGATTTTTAGGAGAAAGACTTGCAATTAATTAGAGAAGCAAAGTTGAGACTGGAGATGTCGGAACGAGAAGCTTCACTTCGGCGAGCAAGACAACAAGCATCCATGGCTGATGGTGTTTCATGGGGAATGGGTGAAGATGCTATTGAAGAAGAAGAGGTGATCATGAGTAGCTATTAGTACGGTTGAATTAAGTCTATCAGGTTTCAGCGATTCTTGAAATCGATCTTTCTGACTTTTGTTTGTGTCTTTTATTGTTTGGACATGAAGGATGATATTGAGGAAATCACATGGCAAACATATACAGGACAACTCACAACAAAGCAAGAAAAAACTAAAGAGAAAGTACTGAAACGGTTGGAGAAGGTTGGTCTTTTGTTTTACCATTCAGTATCTCATTATAATTCATAGATTGTCAAATTTTAAAGTTTTACAACTCCCACTTTGCTTCATATTAATACGGATTTTAACTTCTGTGCAGATTGGGCATATGAAGAAGGAAATAGCAGCTATTCGAGCCAAAGACATTTCTCAGGGTGGACTGACACAAGGACAACAAACACAGATCGCCAGGAATGAGCAGAGAACAGCCGAGGTAACCTTTATGTTAATCTGAAATAGCGTTGCTGCAGTCTTATATTTGTTGCAATCGTCTTTGCCTGGCTTCAGTCTTGTTTGTGTATCTTTGTGTTTACACTCTCCATTTCTATAAATTGTATGATAGCTTCTGGAAGAACTTGAGAACTTGGAGGAGACATTGAATGACAGCATCAGAGAAAGTTTGGGCGCGAAAACAGGGAGAAAACCCCGCGGCAAGAAGAAAGGAACTGTTGAAGATGAAGAAGATTTTTCGAGGTAATCTTGCTTGTGTCTTGGCTTTTTTCCTTTAAGTCATCTGTGATATATTTAACTGTGTTTCAATAAAGGCTCTTTCAAGTGTTCAACCTCTATCTTTGCATCTCATGTAAAACTTTAGCTTGTGTGCGTTGAGTTCTGATTCTCGTAGAAATGTTATGTTTCTTTTCAGTGATGAAGATGACTTCTATGACCGGACGAAGAAGAAGAAACCATCAACGCAGAAAGGTAGCGAAAGCCAGACTGTAGAAACTGTCGACTCTCTTCTTGATAAGAGAGTAAACCTCTTAAAGGAAATAGAAGAAAAGAATGAACAGCTTTTGGCAGAGAAGAATAAGATGGAGACAGAGACTGTCACAGATGTTGCATCAGGAGACTCCCTAGATGCATACATGACCGGGCTTTCTTCTACACTTGGTAAGGGTCCCTTCTGTAATCTTGATGCAAGTATATGCGCGTTAGTTCACTTTTAGGAAAAAAACTTGCGAATGTTCTCATGGAATTTTCCTTTTATTGGTGCCAGTGCAAGACAAAACCGCCCAGATCGAGCAAGAGTTGGCTGCTCTTCAGTCAGAATTAAGTAGAATCTTGTACCTTTTGAAGATTGCTGACCCAACCGGAGAAGAGGTTAAGAAAAGGGAGTTGAAGTCGCAAGAACCGAAAATGAAGAAATCTGAAAAACCTCTTGTAGAAGAGAAGAACAATCGATCTCTGAAGCCAACTGCTCCTGATGAGCTTAGGGAGAAAGAAGTGAGCAAAGATTTAGTGGACTCAGAAAACAAGCCCGAAGTTGAAAAACAAGCAAGTGAAACAGCCGAAGAGAAGAAAACTACTGTGTTTGTTCCATCGAAACCCCAGTGGCTTGGTTCCGCTGCAAACAAGGACACAATCGCAGAGAAAAAAACTGAGACTGTAGCTGCTAATGATAGCACAGATGATGTTGATGGGTTTGTTGACTACAAAGATAGGAAGAAGATTCTAACCAGCAGCGGAATTGAAGGTGTGACAGGATTGATTATAAGAAAGCGAAAGCAAGATGACAAGAACGACGTAGAAGATGATGAGTCAAAGGAAAAGCAAGCAGAAGTCATGGCACAAGACGCGGTTGCTCTCTTATTAAAACACTCTGCAGGACATCATATAAAAAAAGACAACGAAGAAACCGGCGCAAAGAAAGAAGATCAGCAAGCAAGTGGACCTAGTAGAAAGAAGAAGAAGAAGATGGCTAAAAAGGCATTGGGTCCTGATAAACCCGAGTTTCTTGAGGAAAGCACAGATTATGATTCATCATGGGTTCCTCCTGCAGGTAAAGTAAAATGTTTACAGATACAATTCGTATTGCGAATAAAATCTGAGTAGAAAATGGGGACGACGCTAATGGGTAAATGTAACTTGAAAACATGCAGGACAATCTGGTGATGGACGAACGTCTCTGAATGACCGTTTGGGATATTGATTGTCGATTTGAGTCCGAGAACAAACCACGGGGGATGGAGGGGAGAAGGTCGAAGCGGCTTAAACATCTCTGCGAAGCTTTCTTGGATTATAACCAAAGTGTGAAATGTTTCTTTGGTGCATCTCATCTCTTCCTACAGAGCTTTCTCCTGCGTAAAATTTACGACACGAAGCTTCACACAAAAGTCAAGCAGGTGCCTATACTCTACTACAAAGCCAATGTTCTAAAACGCAGTTTAGACGGATACTTAGAAGACGATTTAATAGTTGATTTCATGAGCATGTTATCGAATTTGTAATTGAAAATTTTAGATCAGTATATTCTCACTCTTTCGTATATGTAGACGGGCTTTATAAACGCAAACCACATCCGGAAGTGCTTTTATTCAAGTGGTAAAAGATTCATCTCTGCGGTCATCTCACCAGATTTTGATTCGCTTCGATGGGAGTTCGATTCTATTAAAATATGTCCCGTGCAATAGGTTTATTTGGTTATGAATCGGATATTGTTGATTTAACCGGTAAAAAAAAAACCCGCTAAACTCTAACGAGTTTAGAATCATCAAACCGATGGAAACAAAACCGCAAACGCGTTTCTGCATCATTTTATAACCGCAAACGCGTTTCTGCAAATTCCGACGTCTTATCTTTGGGCTTTTCAGATTGAAATGGGCTTTTTCGTTTTGGGTTTTAGCTCTTTCTTTTCTCCTTCTTTACAAGATATTCATTTACAGAGGAAATCACAGTCTCTCGCTTGAAACGATGAACTCTCCAGAGCTCGATGAGCAATTAGAATCGGATGTATACAGTAACTTGCCTTCTCGTCATGATTCTTCTACAGGTATATATCCTTTTTTGAATCTCATCTGCTCTTTCTTCTTACCATTTTCAGTACAGAATCTGATTATATTTTTTCAAATTTTTCAGGGAGAACGACGAGGAGAAATCGCAACTCGTGTAGATCGAAACATTCAGAGACAGAGCAGCGAAGAAGATGCAAAATCAATGAAAGGTGATGATGATGATGATGATACTAATAGAAAGTTTCCTCCTTTTTCCAAAATGGGTAATGGGTATAAAGCTTATTTGTATTTTCTTGTTGATTTAGGTTTCAGGCTTTAATGGATATTATACCTCACAATGATCAGAAACGAGACAAAGCATCTTTCCTTTTGGAGGTACAAGAACACGACGTGTTGTATAGTTTCAAGTGTGTTTCAGTTTTTACATGTTTTTAATCTTGTCTCAGGTTATAGAGTATATTCACTTTCTACAACACAAAGTTGAGATGTATGAAGGGTCTCACCAAATGTGGTATCAAAGTCCAACCAAATTGATTCCATGGGTATTCATTCTTCTATGCTTCTGTTTCTCCTTTCCTTGAGCTTTTGTTGAACATTTTGATATATTAGGGAGAAATGTGAGCTTGTGGTTTTGTTGTTGGTTACAATACTTTGGTCTAATGTTTCATCTTCGTTTCTGTAACGATCTTGTGACAACTTTGATGCAGAGAAATAGTCATGGGCCTGCTGTTGAGGTCAGTGACAATCCTCAAATCGTTAAAGGCTTTTCAAGTAATGATGTAGTTGCTGCTGCTTCTGGGTTGCTCCAGGATATGAAAAGTTCTGTGGATCCTTATGTCGACTTAGCAGCTGGTACCAAGTTTCTCGAACACAGTCCTTTTTCAGCAGTTTCATCTTCTGTATCTACTGAGCCTCTGCAGAAGTTTGCTCAGCATGACTTTTTGCAACCAAAACCAAGTTGTGAATCAGTTACCTCTAATACATATGAACTGTTAAAGCCGGACGAAAAAACATTAGCCTCCACTGCCTGCTCACAAAGGTAAGACGTATGTAGCTTTAGTTTTTGGACTATGCCTTATTTGGACTATAACCGTAAGGCATAGTCCAAATTCTCTCGTTGAAGTAGTACGTCTCTTTAATTAGGCAGTGATGCTGTTAAGGATTCAAACTCAAGATCCTTACTGCTACTGTACTTGAATAGACTCAGGGTCCAAAGGGGAACACTTGGAGGAAACTCAGGTGGAGATATATTTATGAAGTTCACATTGGTTTTGGTTTGATTTTTTGAACAGGGTACTACGCGTTCTTACTGAAGCACTTACGTCATTGGGTGTCAATATGTCAGAGACTATGATCTCTGTGCAGTTAAGCCTTGGGAAACGAGCAGATCACGAGAGTTCTGTCCCTGCTTTTGCTTCTGAGGTATGCCGGTATCATTTTGCATTGTGAAGAAACAAAGAGAAAAAGAAGTCCACTACTTTGCTAATGATTCCAATAAATTTATGCTTGTTAATCTTAATTTGTACTTTGATGCTTTTTTTTGTATTTCGTTAGGATAATTGGAATAGCATCATGGATGAAGAAGAGGATTGTCCTACTGAAACTAGAAGCTTCTGCAAAAATTTAGATCATTCCCAGAAGAGGATAAGACGATAAGAGATCTGGTTTATTATATTTTACTTTATGACCATTGTTTGATAAATTTGTTACTTTCTGTGAGTCGGGTTCAATTTTTTCCGGGGTACCAGTAGGTTTAGATTGGTGTATATAGTTGTGATTCGCTACTTCTTTTGGGCTGCAACTGTTCTCACGATATAGTAAAGACTAAGTAGAAAATATGAGATGTAGCAAGTTTCGTAAATCCATAACAAATTGGCTGTGGTTGTTTCATCTAATGGCAGGTTTCAAGTATATATGGTCTCATGTGTGCATATACATAACTTCTTGCCCTTCTCTTTCTCGCACTGCTGTACTCAAACTAGAACTAAAAATTAGTACTTAAGATAAGAAAGTCCATGTTGTCTTGAGTCTTAAGTTTGATTAGAGCCAAAGTACTCAAATCTATCGATTCAAGAACAGATACGATTTTAAGTAGAAGTAGTCTATTTCTTTATTCTTTACTCTTATGTAAACATGACTGTCATCATATACAACAGATAGTGCATCTCTCAATGAAATGCTTGGTGTATAAATATTATTATGCTCTTGTTCGATTAAGGAGGCTGTTTGTCTGCGGAAGACGATGAAACTGGAGGAGGGCCTGGGTTGCGTGGTGGTGGGAAGAATGGTAATGGGGGAAAAGGAAAAATAGATGGAGGTGGAGGGGGAGGAGGTGGTGGTGGTGCTGGCGGTTTTATGCCTGGAAAAATCGGTGGCAGTGGAGGAAAGATGGACTGTGGAGGAGGGGGAGTAGGAAGAGGAGGACGAGGCTGAAATGGGTTTGGAGGGAATATCGATGGAGGAGGAAGAGGTTGTACTGGAGGAGGCTGAGGAAATAATGGAGGAAATATCGATGGGGGAGGAGCAGGAGGAGGCTGAGGAAACAATGGAGGAAATATCGATGGAGGCGGAGCAGGTGGAGGTTGAAATGGGAGAGGAGGGAATATGGAAGGTGGTGGTGGTTGAAACGGGTTTGGTGGGAAAATCGAAGGAGGTGATGGCTGAAATGGATTAGGTGGAAGAATCGAAGGTGGTGGCACAAACGGGTTTGGAGGAAGAAACCATGGAGGTGGGAAAAATAACTTATTGTCTGCTACATTTTGCAGGTATCTTGATGATCTTTTCTTCTTCTTGTCTTGAAACTGCACCTGGCTTGCTTTCAGAATCCGTCTGGACTTTCTCTTTGGATGCTTCTTTCCGGCGAATAAGATTCGGTTTTTACCATTTCTTGAACATCTTTTGATTCTCCTTGCACATTTCACCTCAGAGAAAGGACACAACACCTGAAGTTCTCTCTGATGATGATCTTTTGTCTCCTGTCTGAAACTTGGTATTGATTGTCTCAATCTACATCTGAGGTCACAAGATGAACCTGGAAACAAACTTCTCAGAAGAGGGAGAGAGAGAAAAGAGAGTTTCTAGTAACCTTAAAACCAGCATGTGTTGATGATACCTGAGACTGAGGATAGTTTATTGTTGTTGCAGTGGACAGTGTCAGTGATGCTTACAGGTAGATTTGTAGCCTTTGAAGAGTAACTAGTGAATGTTATCGTTAAGACAATGGAGATGATGAGTGTGAGAAGAGAAGACATTTTAGAGATCTGTGTTTTTCTGAAGAAAGTTGTTTTGTTTTGTTATAAGACAGACAGAAAGATGAACTTCTTCGAGTAAAAGTTCTTTTGTTCTTTTCTGTCTCGTGATTCAACATTATATTTCACTCCATGTGAAAACAAAATAAAAATTATGTTTTGCTAATTTGTTTATTGTGTATGAAGTATGATATAGTAATTGCGACAAGACATACACATATACACTGTTAAGTCGGTAGGTGAAAGAGCCAACACATACACAAAGCTTATGGTATCCAATTACAATTCCGCTTAACTAAAGAGTTATGCAAATTTATAACGTCATTTATGAATGTTTTTGAGTGTATATTACTCAAAACCCTCACACGTTCATTACTTGTTGTACACAACAACAACACAACTCTGAACACATTTTCGAAATACATAAACAAGAAAACTTTTGCATATTTAAAAAAGCTGATATTTGAAATGAAAAACACAAACCTCGTGATACAAAAGCTAAAAAAACAATCTGATTAAGAGAATCAGAAAACTTACTAAAAAAAATCCACAAAAAACACAAATGGCAACGCACACAAGAAAAAACAAACACTGTTGTTATTAATAGAAAAGAAGAGTTACCATTTTTTTCTTTACAAATCTCGAGCTTTCTCACTTTGCAAACATTTGGTTTCTTTGAAGATCTGCTGATTTCGCCAGCTTTGGTATCACAATGATTCTTTATCGTAAAAGGCAAGAAGCTGTTTGACATGGTTTTGCCAAGCCGCAACATTTTGACCATCTACCGCAACCCAATCCACAACTGCTGCTGCTGGCTGTTCCCACCATTCATCAAGCTGCATTTGTGTGACAAACAAAAGAGAGGTAAAAGTTAGGATTCTAGTAAAATTATCTCGATAAAACTACCACGAAAAAGGAAGCTTTATGCTTAAAAGTAGTTCCATACCAAACCCCTAACGTATTTGCAGTGCTCGAAAGAAGCTTGAGCGTTAAGGACTGCAGTCCTAAGTTCAGGCAACCATTGCTCTGATATTGTGTTCTCTTGTTCAGAAGCGAGATCTAGGCAATACTTAGTTGTTCTGCATATAGCAATTAGCATAGAGAATGCACAGACAGTTAGTACAGTGAACGTTTAGCGTGTGGGAGCATACGTAAGATAATGGTGGCACGTGTATACCATAGTATCGAAGAACACGCTTTACCTGTCATATTTTTGCTGGGAACGAAAAGCATGATCTAGAAGAGCGTGGCCACTTTCAACTAGATCTTTCCGTATATGGACCAAATTGATAGCCTTTGCTAAATCTTCTAACACACATGCTTCAGAACCGCGAACCCTTAAGCAGAATTCAAGAGACTCTAAAACCGAGGCCAAACTTGCATCTGAACCCTCAAGACCTGTGTAAGACGAAAGAATATTGATTATAAGCAAATTCTACTAAGCCACTAGAATTTTGACATATGAAGAGTTCTAAGTATTTTTATTTGGAAATGCTCCACTAATAGTGCTTCTATGTTTTTGCTTTGCATTGAAAGAGATTGTCATTCATGAAGTAGTGAACAGTGGTTTCATTTGGAAGCTCCTTGAAACGTGGCAATCAAGATTATCTATGTTTCAGTGCACATGCACTTTTCCAGAAGGATGAACTATCTGCCGTCGGTTATTTTAACAAAAAGAAAAGCAGAAGTGCTCACCCGCAGGATACTGAAGGGCAGCAGAAATGCGACATATAGATGGAATCGCTGACGGATCTCTTGCACCAGCTCTTGCAGTCAATAGAGCAGCATTCTTCTCTGCATAGGCAACAGCCTCAGGTCCTGTCGATCCATTAGCTCCCATAGACTCCAGAAGTCCCTGATAAAGAAGATGTCTAAATAAGTGAACAGAAGCGAGGCATCAACATAACACCAATGAGATCAGCAAAAATGTTACTTTAACATAAGAGTCCCAAACTTATTCTATAATGCACAGACCAAAAGAACATTGAACATGTACGCACCTCCTATTGTTTTTGCATTATTCAACAAATATCAGCCTTCACTTATGAGTGCAATATATCTTACAAATATAACTGATATACACTGGTCACGCGGACATAGATAGATAAAATACAGCAGAATGTCATCTGACAGCTTACGCACCTGGGGAGTTGCTGGAAGCATATAGAGAGTGTTATCAGGACTTTGAAAGAAGGCTGACACCTCTTTCTCAATCAAATCTTTTGCGCTGTTTGAAATGTTCACAACAACTTCACTAGCTGGAATTACGGTGGCTGCTGCATATTCTCGTGCAGCTAGTGGTTGCTGATTCCAGAATGCAACAGCATCCTACAAAAAAGGTCACAATACATAGTAGGGCCTATGGTAATCATCACTTTGTTAATTACATGACAGAGCAACTGGGGTATTACCATGTTGGCCTTGAGAAGCGTTGTATATATGGTTTCAAGTTCGGATCTGCGAGCATCAAATTCCTCAATTTTCTTCCACTTCTTTTTCAAGGAATCTTCTGCTTCTTTTCTTTCTGCACATAATTTGTTCAG
The DNA here is from genome assembly GCA_900406275.1 of Anastatica hierochuntica. Classification (NCBI taxonomy): domain Eukaryota; kingdom Viridiplantae; phylum Streptophyta; class Magnoliopsida; order Brassicales; family Brassicaceae; genus Anastatica; species Anastatica hierochuntica. Next base: position 21,777 of record OVAN01000990.1, on the reverse strand, counting down.
CCGTTGTATTTCAGATAATAATGTGTTTAAGCTAGCCCTCAAACCAGCTGCTTCTCTTTCCTTTCCCCAAACATCCAACTGCAAAGGAAAATTTGGATTAGCTTGTTAAAGCAAGCGTATCAGCACATACAGCAAACATGAAATGGACATTCATGATAACTGGAATCAGTACCATAGTGCCAACTATATAAAGAATACAATAAACGCAAATGAAGCCTAAAATAAGTGTGTTTCGATTGTAAGATCTGTACAAGAAGACGAGTATAAAAAGGGAAAGGAAAAAAATAAATAAATTTGGGATATCTGGCATTTACCTCAAATTGCCTAAGATTGCTGACATTCTGTGTTGTGCCTCCTCCAAGTGAATGTGAAGAAGCTGTGTCAACCCTTCCATGCAAACGATTTATAAATTTTTGACACAAATCACGAGCTTCAGCAGCTTTGTTTAGTGCATCTTCAGTAGCCAAAAATTGTTGAACATGCGCTTTCTGGACAAAATAGCATGGGTTGAAGGTAAGATAAACAGACCTTAAACATATGGCCATACAGTGCAATACATACAGATGCAGCACTGGAAGACCAAACTGAACATATCTGTCAGAATTAAACATTGCTAGATATGAAGCATAAATCTCCTTTCCTTGTATGTCCAAATTAACAAGAAAAAACAACAAAACTAGACAAAGAAAGCAACCTGCCGTTCAAGGAGCTGGTTGTTAGATCCTTGGGAATGAGTATCTGTGCCTATCTTCCCATTACCATTAAACTGATAACTCAAAGGTGAGCTCACATCAGAAGAAGAGTTGTCTGTTACCCGGTTGTTTTCATACTTATACCTGTTCGACATCCAATTTTTTACATTAGCCTAAAGCAATCCTGGAGCAAGAACTTTAGAAAGTAGAAATATCTCATTCAGCATAAAATGAAAAGAGATAGAGATACAAATATCAATTAATTGCATTAAAGGCAGTACAGGAACAGTTCATATCAACCAGATCAAACACATGTGAATTGAAGCTAGTTGCAACGAACTCAGAATTCCAACCAATTTGCAAGATTAATTTCATAACCTGCCACTTCAGTGTATCAAGAAAAATAGCATGCGAGGTGCATTTGAGTGAACCACACCCGGCTTAAGCAGGAGTGCACAATAACAGAGTGGCATAAGAAGGAAAGTCAGGAGAAACCTTAAGATTTCAGCGTCTGCTCTGACATCAATCTTCTCCATCTCTCTGGATATAAGGGACTTAATGCGCAAAGTGTACGCAGCAATAGCCTGAAGCAGTAGAGGGGGACCCTTCAGGGAATTCATTATAACAGTTTTCATCTCATCAGATATTTCTCCATCATACTCAAAACCCAGCTTGGTAGTTTCCAGCTCTGGATGTGAACAAATTCCAGTTCCTTCGTAAGCAGGGAAGGAGTTACGTATTCTTTCAATCATGCGTGATGCAAGCATATCACAAACTGTCCTGATATTACGTTCTCGGGTTGTTTCCATGAGAACAGCATCATCTGCAGACTTAATTCCTTTGATAGTGGAATAAACAGCTTCCCTCTCACTATTAGCACTCAGACAGCTTGATACTTCACTTGAAGAATCGACAGACCGCTGTGCATTCCTTGCTTGATTAACATAGACTTGTAGCCTTTTGTGATACTCTGCAAATACTCTTGTTGCTTCATCGCACTGTTGATCATAAGCTTCCAACAATGCTTGCTTGTGTCTGAAACAAGAAAAAAGTCACAAAACAGTTGAACAATGCATTTCAACAGAGCCAGTTTCCTAAATGCAGGTTGTTGTTGATAAAGTTTCATGTCAGGGGCAGATAGAATATCAAAGTCGCCAAGTATGAATACAATCTTAAGAAAGGTTAATGTGAGACATTCATCAAACCAAAGCAACAAAATACCCTGACAAAAGTCTGACTAGATAATCATGGTACATGTGGATACTAAGTTTATAGCGGTTATGTTGAGGACAGGACACTAATGATACTAAATTGCAACCTGAGAAAGCATTTAAGGAACTTTAGCTGACTGGTGCAGGTATTTCTATTTCATTCTCTTACAAGTGAGAAAAAAGAACTAAAATACTGTATCCCAAATTAAGACTCAAATCAAACCTGTAATTTGCTCTTTCGTCAAGCATCCTCTTCCGTTCTGCTTCTTCTCTAGAGACCTCCAACATTCTAGCCTTTAGATCTTTTCTTTGCCTCCTCACCATGTTCCTCAATCTCTCCACCTCATTTGCAGCTAATTCCCTTTCCTGCAATGCAGCCTCTCTCCCCTCTGCATAACTCGAACTCTCCCCAGTCACTGCCTTTTCCTTCCGCCTTCCTTTACCCTTACTCTCCTCCTTCCCGAGATTTACCGAACTCCCAGTGCTAGCATTGCTGCTTCCCCCATGAACCGTAATGTTCCGCCTAATTCTTTCCACTGTCTTCTCCGATTTCACTCGGTTAATTAAAAAATTCCAAATAGGAATCATGTTCCCTCTGCAAATCTTCCTTATAGCATCAATGGAGGGGACATGAGATTTACTTGATCCACTATACGGACCTAACTGCCGATACCCCATTTCCTTCTGTAACCATTCTAATATTGCCTCCGGTGTCGGAGGCGAGTTCGATACGCTCTGCATTCTCTAGAATCTTCACGAAACTTCCGATTCTTTCTACTATCACTTCAGGTCTTTTCGTTCAAATTCACCAAAACAATCAGAACAAAAAAGTAGCTATATACCTAGGTTTACTCAAAAAGCAATTCACAGAAGCTCGATAATCAATCCTCGCAGAAACTTCCATCCATTTTCAAAAAATCGAGAGAGAACAGGAGTAAAATCGAAGCTATAACCTATCAATTCGGCGCAACGGAGGAACTATCGAGCGACTGATGATGATCCATTTGAACAAAGCAATAAGGAGAATGAAGTAAGACGAGAACAGATCTACAACCACGAAGACTAATCTCGGCGGTTCCGGTGACGGAAAAGGAAAACTGTGGCGGAGAAACGGATTTAGATAGAGAGATTTGAAAATGGAGGTCCCGCTTTGTTCCTTGGATTTGCAAATTGAAAGAATCAAATCAACTGGAAGTTTTTTTTTTCTCTGCAAGTGTCGACTGTTCCCAGATTTGAAAAAAAAAAACTAACCGGGTGTGGGATTAGGTGTAACCGGGTCGATTTGGATTATAAAATAATATGTAGGTCAAAATTCGAATAGCTTAAACTTTAAAATCAAAACTTCTAGGCTAAATGTGTATATATGTATAATTAAAGGGACAGTTTCCGAAGCTTTCTGTTCTTTTTTTGAAAAAAAACACTAACCGGGTTGGGGATTAGTTGTAACCGGGTCGAGCTCGAGGAATAAGTGAAAGTGGGTTAATTTTGTTATAAAAAAACATATAGGTCAAAATTGGAATAAGTTAAAGTTAAATCAGAACTTTTAGGCTAAATGTTTATACATGTATAATTAAAGGGACAGTTTCCGAAATTTTCTGTTTTCTTTTTTTGGAAGAAAAAAACACTAACCGGGTTGGGGATTAGTTGTAACCGGGTCGAGCTCGAGTAATAAGTGAAACCGGGTTGATTTTGGCAATAAAACAACATTTAGGTCAAAATTAGAATAGCTAAAATTTAAATCAAAATTTTTAGGCTAAATGTGTAAATAAGTATAATTAAAGGGACGGTTTCGGGAACTTTCTGTTTTCTTTCCTTGTTAAATGTCGACCAAAAACCTATGGATCAATCAAAAGGTAGAAGAAGACAAAGACGGGAGAGAGAGAGAGGATCGTCGCTATTATTCCGGGAAAAATCATTCTGCACTTTTACGCCGGAAAGTTTTCGAAGAACCTGAAAAACTTCAATCAAAGAATTAGTCAAAAGGATTAATATAGTTTCTCTCTCTCTTTCTCTCTCTGATAGATTTTCTTCTGGATTTTCACAAGCCATCTATCTCAAAGGTGCTCCTTTGATTCCTCTGATATTTCTCTAAAAATTGCATTTGATGATGAAGGAGATCGGTGGCGAAAAACCCTTTTTGTTATGAAGCTATTTGATTAGCTATGATCGCTTATTTTGGTTGATTCTTTTTTATTTTCGGTTTCAGAATGATGTTTATGATCGTATATTGAAGAACCAATTCTGAAAATTACAAAAAGTTATGATGATGGGTGTGAAGCTTTGGAGTTTATTGTTTTGTGTTGTGAATCAGCTGATTCAGTTGAATGTAATTGTATCTGTTTCCCTTACAGGTGATTCAGCTTGTAGGAACAAGAGTTTTTGTAAGAAGAGATAGAGAGAGAGGATTCTGGTTAAAGCGGGAGGCAGTGGAAATCTTTCTGTTGAAATCGGCTTCCTCTCTCGTTTCATAACTTGTTTCTGTAAAAATTTGTAAACTTTCAAGTTTGCTCTTCATATTCTTGAGGTTGTAAGTATTGATTTTGAAGGGTTTTTCTTTTGTTTGAAAAAAAAGAACAGAGGAAGAAGGAGTTTGATCATGGGCGCGTTCTGTTGTTGCTTTCAAGTTGATCTCTTTGAGAGTTATGTGAATCCAAACAGTTCCATGACTAGGAACTGTCTATGTCTAAATTGCTTCCTCCAGAATTTCATGGATTTGGTATGTTAATTCACCTTCTTCAAATTTATGTGCTTAGCGATTCCAATTTCCTGACTTGACAGTTCCTGTTTGATCATGCGTGTTTGTTGAAGCTTACGTTATAACTTTATTTTGCAGTATGCTTCGTTATTTAACAGAGGGAGGATGCATCCAATACCTTCAACTGTTGAGACTGCTACAATGATGAATCCCCCAACTGCACTTGATGAATCTCTGTCTAATATGTATCATGCTCCTCCAAGACCTTTGCCTTACGATGTTGATCCTAGGCATTTTCGCTTTGCTAAGGGCTCAGGCCATTCGGGTGAAGAAATAGAACCATTAAGAGGTGATACTGAAATGAGTTCTGAAGCTTTGAGCGGTGGAGCCAAATGGAGCAAGTCCGATTGTGAAGACGGATCGAAAGAAGCGTATTTAAAAGGTTCACCAGCCAACGCAAAGTCGAAGACAATGCTGGGGGTGGAGATTTCTTATGCGGATTCGGATGATGAGGATATTTGTCCAACCTGCCTTGATGGTAAAACTATAAAAAAAACTAGTTTTATGCTATATGGTTCTCTCTAAATCCATTTTATTTGCTTAATGTCGCCACGATAAAGTGCGTTTTAGGTTGCTAGCAAAAATCTCTGTAGGTAGCGTTCTTCTTGTTTCTTGGTTTTAATTCAGTTCAATCCGGAGCAATTATGCCATTAATAGTCTTAATAGTCTTAATTCTGTTGATATTTTACGTCAAACTTCGTAAAATGAAACTATGTAGATACTCTGAAGAGGCCATATAATGTAGGAGGGGTCGTCTTAGGTGTTGCTTGCAAAACTATGCTTATGATCTCTTGTAGACTAGTAGGACTCGCTTATTAAGCAATTGTTACTTTTTGAGGTAATATATGTTTTTCAGTAAATCTTCGTTTCCGAAATGTGCAGATTACACACCAGAGAATCCAAAGATAATCACCAAGTGTTCTCACCATTTCCACCTTAGCTGTATTTATGAATGGATGGAGAGAAGTGAAACCTGTCCGGTCTGCGGAAAGGTAAACTCTCCTTCAAACTTTAAGATTCGGTCGAATGTTCCATCAATCTCCTTCACTGATGCTAAAGTTTATCAATTTGTATTAAAAGTTTACATCTGCATTTAAGCATTTTACATTTATTGCATATTACATGTATGGATATGTCCCCATTTCTTATACTATCTTTAATCATAGTAAGAGAAGCATGACAACAAAAGCATCCTTACCTATTTTTGTCAACCAAATCTTTCAGGTGATGGCGTTTGATGAAACTTCTTAGCATTGATGTATAAGATTGGCTAATGGATCAAAAAGACAATGAGTGAGTCTTTGGCATAATAAAATAAACAGAGAGAGAGAGAGAGAAATCACTTGTACATAAAAATTTCTGTGAATATCCAGATGCCTTAAAACAGTAAATATGAGAGAAACTTTGATGTCTCTTGATTTTATTAGACTCATATCTATATATTTTTTATCTTCAATATGATGATTATTGGAATGAGAAAAAGTTTGGATGTTGTGAAGAAAGTGTTATCTCAAACATGATTTCTTATAGAGTCTTACTAGCAGAAAGTGTTATTTTGCATTTCTGAAATCAGAGCAAGAACAAGATGAAGAAAGTCTGAATCATTAAACAGCCTTTCAAAGACCAAATCTTGACTAATTATTACACCAAGTTCTTGAAAAGAACAGACATAATCTCCATGGACATAAAGACTTGAACAACTCATGAGTTCACTGTTGGTGTTTTTAAGCTGAAGCAGCTTCAAACGCGCTCTGGAATGTCTCAGGCGGTTGGGCACCACTCAGTTTCACCTTTCCATGGATCTGACCAAACAATTCAAAAGCATAGACACAAGACTGAAGACTAGCGATTCGTTTAAAAATGGCGGTCTGATTCACTGCAGGCAATCAACCTGCAGCAATGAAAACTTACAGTGTAATGTGGAACTCCAGTGATACTTCGCGAATACTTCTCCAGCTCCTCTTTCACCTTCATTACACAAAAGCATCAGAAACAGATTATGCAATAATGATCACATGACTTAGCAAAAAACACACCTCTCTAACTCCATTGTTGGGGTCTGAGAGGTATACTTCTGCTCCTTCTATCCCGAGCTTTTTGGCTGTCTCAACTAAAAACTCCCTGTAATCATCCGTAAGCGTCACAGGTTTATCGAGCTTTGTTCAGTTTTAGCATCTAAGGACACTTAAATCTAACTCACAACAAGCACTAACCCAAGAGATGTGTACATATGTACCTGTCACCAATGAACTTTCCTTGCGTGAAGTAACCAAAACACAATTCCTCAACAAGGTTATGTTGTTTATCCGGAGCTTCTTCACCGACATAATGTATAAGTCTATGACTATCCATAGTGTTTCCTCTGTTCTTATCAACAAAACATTTTAGAATACAAGAAACAAAATATAACTAAATGTAATGGAAAACTCATAGCGGCTTACGTGAGACCGGATGTGTCATACTCTAAGCCAAGACCTCCAAAGATCTGTAACAAAACAAACATTACTCAACAAAGAACAATAAGCTCTCTTGAAGGAATCAGTAAGTGAAAAGAAACCTCAGACATTCTGGTGAACATTGCTTCACATCTGTTTCCAAATTTCTGTCGAAAAAACTCTTTCTTATTCACACCTTCTTTAGGTGCAGATGCATCAAGAAAAAACGGATGCCATCGAATCTACAGATATTTATATACCATAGAGATGAATGCTATAAGCATCACAATCAATCTTCAAGTAAGAGAAAAGTAAAGTTTCACCTCAAAGTTGTATTGATCCTTGGATGCATCAATGGCTTTGTCAAGATTCTTCTTGCCTACAAAGCACCATGGACACACCGTATCCGAGCTTACATCAATCTGAATAAGCTTTTTTGAAGCTGTGTTGCTCGCAGATTCAGCCATTGAGAGAGTTTTTTTTTCTCTAACCAACATCAGTCACAACTCAGAAACCAAATTTGAGAATTCAAGAATCCATTTAAACTCAGAAACAAAAACATGATCTTTCAATATGAAGTGGATCAAAGTTTTCAAAACTACATATTCTTCTGACATTTTCTAGTCACATCAAAAGATTCATCTCTGAAAAATCTTGGATTGGACTCTCTTAAGAATCTTATTGTTTGTTTGTAATCAGCTCATAGACAAAACTTGTCAATATGATACCAAACTCTTCAAAACCACCTTCTAACAGATCTTTGATCAGACCAGAAATTCAAGAATTCAAGAAACAAACTTTTTGTTATTTGGATGAAAACTCTCAGATTGATAAAGAAATGATTCAATTCCAAATTGTACAAATAGTAAAAGCACTACAAGATCACATTGTGTATTATATGATCTAAAGTATTTTCTTGGAGTTACCTGGAAAATAATGGACGAAGGAGATCTTGAACCTCTCTATTGAAGAAACAAGTCACAAAATTACATACATAACCACCAACCACAATTGATCAATCACCAACTTTTTCTACATTTTCTTTTATCTCCTTTGACTTCTAATTCATATCAAAAATAAAATTCTAATATTTGTAATTGTACCATATAAGCAAACGGCCCATTAGCTCAGTTGGTTAGAGCGTCGTGCTAATAACGCGAAGGTCGCAGGTTCGAAACCTGCATGGGCCAAAAATTTTTGTCTATTTTACACCAGATTTAGATGCATTGTGCTAACAATGTAATTTGACCAACTCTTTTAAATCAGACAAAGTCCTTATACAATGTAATTGCATGATATCATATTTATTTCAGATATTTAAAATATTTTGTGTCTTTAGTTCATTCTCCAATGATATAATACTACAAGATGATGGTCTACTAGAAGATATAATCTTCTTGGAAACACACAAACTGCAAAAACATACTAATAATATAAAATTTTCCCCAGAAAATATAGTCTTTTTTTTCGGCATCCATGTAAATTTAATATATTTGTATGTTGATATGGTCGTGCCTTATCATATATAGAAACAATCAAACAAAACCAACACATTTTAACCCGTAAAGTGTGAGACTCCGATTTATGAAGACAAGAGTGATGTTGTGGAGAGTTTAAAATTAATTATTTGGTTATCTATGTCATCAAAATACATTTAGCTTTTCGGTCACTAGTCATGTTACAATTTCACAGTTAACTGTGTTTGTGTTGAAGTAGCACTAGGATGAGTGACTTGGGTAAGTCAATTTTCGAAATCAAACGAGAGACAATAAATCATGACTTTAAAGTCTCCTTAAAATAACGTTCCTGACCGTCGGAGTCCACGGATATGGATGTTATAAAAAGACTCAACTTATTCACGATGACAAGTCTACTGAGACAGCACGTCCAAGTTGGAAATTATTAGAGTAAAAACGTATAATGTAACATAACAAGTTGAATATGAATCATTAAACTAACCTTTAACGTATATAACTTGTTGAACTATTTATATATGATCGTCAATGTTTGCCATTTCAAACTCCAAATACGTGCATCATATAGTTTTAGCTTGAATTTTTCTAGTGTCCTTATGGAATATGGATTAATAAATATTACCACTATAATAAACACTAGTGTTGAGGGTATACTTTCAAATATCTAAGTCCATCATTTATATATATATATGGACTGATTCAACACCTAAAATCATCTATAAATTGAGTTCTATGTCTCATCTCTTTCATATCTCTTCATTACAACCTATCTCAAGTACCAAAAAGGAACCTACCTTGTCTTGAAAGAATTTGCTTTGGCAATGAAAAGTCTCTCATTTCTTGCAGCTCTATCTCTATTGGCTATAACAATTCCATTAGCCATTGCTTCTGATCCAAGCCCTCTTCAAGACTTCTGCGTCAGCACCAACTCCTCCATTAATGGCGGTATGCACAAGATAAATTCCCTAAGCATATTTTTACATTTTCCATTGCTTCCATTTCTTGTAACTCTTTGTTGTAAACTAGTGCGAGTTAACCTTTACTGGTACATAAAGATTTAAGTCACCTCGAAGTAACACTCTCTTTTCGTTAAAATCTCTAGTTTTCGTAAATGGAAAGTTCTGCAAGGATCCAAAGCTCGTCACAGCGGATGACTTCTTCTTCTCAGGGATTCACAATGCAAGACCCGTAACTAGTCCAGTCGGTTCGACCGTGACAGCCGTCAATGTTAACCACATTCTTGGGTTAAACACCCTTGGAATCTCACTTGTCCGTATAGACTATGCCATCAACGGTCAAAACCCGCCTCACACCCATCCACGTGCCACCGAGATCTTGGTTCTGGCACAAGGAACGCTTCTCGTTGGGTTTGTCACATCAAACCCTGAGAATCGTCTCTTTACTAAAACCCTCAACGAAGGTGATGTCTTTGTATTTCCAGAGGGACTCGTCCATTTCCAAGCCAACATTGGAAAATCGCCGGCCGTCGCCTTCGCTGCTCTGAGCAGCCAAAACCCTGGTGTTGTCACTATTGCCAACACCGTGTTCGGGTCTAACCCGGCGATAGAACCGAGTATTCTTGCAAGGGCGTTTCAGTTGGATCCTAGGATTGTCATGGATCTACAAAACAAGTTTTAAAACTAAAAAAGGAAATATTGTGTGTGCATGCTTTGAATTGCTTTTAATTTATGTATCTCTTGACTGATCTTGTATTATCCGTTCATGGCATAGTCCATGATGTTTGTTGTACGTTATTACCTTGATCGTATTCTAAATAAATCAATGTTTTTCTATTCTAAAGAATATATGAATGTTTGTAAAACGTCATTTTGAAACACTAAAAATAGATTGTGAAAGAGTTTTCTATCACAAAAGAGAGAGAATTTTGTATCGCTCTCGTCCGCCCCTACCGTGTGTTCGACATCTCTCTCTAGGTTCAGTTTGTTCTACGGCCAGGAGTGCTATGTTCGAGAGGCTTTAAAGTCATGATTTAATGTCCCTACAATCACCATGCAATCTTTCTCCAAGTTTTGGCCCAGTTTGCTCAAGATGTGTGATCGAAAGATAAATGCACTTTGGTGACATAAGTAGTCAAATCAATCATTTTAAATTCTCCTCGTACACCATTTTGCCTCCACAAATCGAGGTGTCACAAATTTATTGTGCATCCACAATAGTCGAGAAGAAAAAAAGTTCATTCATAATGTTTTTACGTGAATTTTGTGACCAAATCATGTTATTAAACAACCAAAGACGATAACGATCGTCCGTCCACAAAAATACTAACGATTAAATAAGACGAAAAATCCCTTTTGGAGTTTTTAGCAAATTTGATCAATTATTGCAAGAATTCTAAATGGAGTTCCTAAATAAAATTTTTTTTTATTTAAACAGATCCGAAACGGATCCGAAACTCCAAAAAACGTAAAAAAGATCCGTATCATATCTAAAAATTGAAAAACAAAAAAACGGATCTCAAACGGAACCGAAACGGAACCCAAAACGGATATTTTCGGGTATTTTGGGTTCGGATCGAGATATNATCGGGATATTTTAAACATATCCGAAAAGGATCCGAAACTCCAAAAAACGTAAACAGATTCGTATCATATCTAAAAACTGAAAAACAAAACAAAACGGATTTCAAACGGAACCGAAACGGAGTCGAAACGGATATTTTCGGGTATTTTGGGTTCGAATCGGGATATTTTAAACATATCCAAAACGGATCCGAAACTCCAAAAAAACGTAAACAGTTCCGTATCATATCTAAAAACTGAAAAACAAAAAAAAAACGGATCCCAAACGGAACCGAAACGGAGTCGAAACAGATATTTTCGGGTATTTTGGGTTCAGATCGAGATATTTTAAACATATCCGAAACGGATTCGAAACTCCAAATAACGTAAACAGATTCGTATCATATCTAAAAACTGAAAAACAAAAAAAACGAATCTCAAACGGAACCGAAACGGAGTCGAAACAGATATTTTCGGGTATTTTGGGTTCGGATCTGGATATTTTAAATAGATCTGAAACGGATCCAAAACTTCAAAAATCGTAAATGAATATGTAATAGATCCAAATACCGGAAAACAAAAAAAAAGACCGAAAAACCGGATCTGAAATCGATCCGAAAATGAAATTGTTCTGGCCAAAAAAAACAAAAAAAAAATAGAAAAACGTAAGAATCGGTCCTTAGATAAGGAACTTTAGAGCATCTCCATCCTGGGTATCTTAACCCAAAAATCTTTAACTATTCACGGGTCCCACTCGTGAATAGTTAAGGATTTTTGGAGAGAGAAATCCTTAAATACCTTAGTTAAGGATTGATCCTTAATTATTGATGGACACGTGGCGGTCCGTGATTGGCCAAAAATTTTGTTTTTTTTTTTTTTTTAATAATAAAATGGTGAGACCCATAAATAGTTAAGGATTTTTTGAGAGGTTCATGGATGGAGATGCCCTTACAAACCGTCTCTTACCAAAATGTTTTTCTTGTTCTTTTTAGTTAAAAAATGTTAAGAAATGCGGGAAAGAATCCGCGTTGCTTATGCCCTTAGTCCAAAACCCAGAGCTAATCGGCTAAGTCCAACTCAAACATAAAGACTATGTGACAAAGTTAAGTATTCCACAATAATAACACTAGACGTTTTGTATTATTCTCTTAAAATTCTTATCATCGATATAGAATTGGTTGTATATATAATTTCAGTTGATACAGTCGTGTCAAATAACTTAAAGAAACAATCAAACCAAACCAATATTGACATTTGGTTGAGTCACCTCAGCTGCATGTGTGCAAATAAATTATTATCATAAAACAAACATTTTTTTTGTAACTTGTCAAAAACCCGTCATTTTGAACGTTGATTAGATCATTTAATTGAATTTAAAAACTATAGTTGTATACTTTCTTTCAATTATGGAAAAGCTAATTAGATTTTTGTGTATAAAATTTTTTGACAGTTTACCATTCAGGTGTTCTTCTTTACCATTCAGGTGTTACGAAGAGAGTTACTTCGTGGAGTCAATGGTGAAATTGTTCATCTTAATTGTATGGATTGCAACGTTAAATTGTTCATCCTTTATAATAAAATTAAAATAAAATATAAATGATGTTGTAACTTTAAATTCGATCAGTGTTAAAAAAAACCTTTCGGGAGGAAGATTACAAATTCAGAAAATAGAAATCTCATTAATAAAGTTAAGCTTCTCATGTTTTTAGACATATGACCAGAAAAATCTTAGATGATAACAAAAAAAAATCGATAAATTAATACATAGAGCAAAGAAAAAATATAATTACAATCTTCTCTTATTTCTTCATATGTGCTTCTTCTACATACTCTAAAAATTCTATATTATTCTATAATTACTTCTTCTTTAAAAAAAAAGTTAGTAAGGTGAAATCCTAAGATGGTAACCATTTGGTGCAAAAACTCTTGGAAACACCATTAATTTATCTCCTCCTTTTTCTTCCCATCTGCAATTATTATTTATTCAACACAAAGTATTAGAATCAACACATCATTCTCAAATCAAACATTTATAAACTCCAAAACAAAAAAAAAAGTTAGATCATGATCAAGAACAAACCTGTATCTTGTAACAAAGTAATGAAGAAAGCTTGAGATCTCAACAATCCCTAGTTCCTTTCCAGGACAAAGTCTTGTCCCACCTCCAAACACAAAGCATGAGTTTTGTGTCTCCAAATTCTTCTCCTGCATTTGAAAAAGAATATAAAATTTTTCAAATTTTCAATTTTACAATTTTATAATAAGTAATACTTCCTCCTTCGAATTAAATACAATTTTCACATAGATTTAAAAGAATATAATTTTTTTTATCATACTCACTATTAATACAAGATCATTTTTAAAAATAACAATCACTAAAGAAGGTTTAAATCGTAATTAGTATAAATATTGACATCTAAAACTAAATTTTTTAATAAAATGTGCAAAAGAGAATGCTTACCATCCATCTCCATGGATTAAAAACAAATGGGTCTTCATAAATATTTGTATCATAGTTAGTTTCCCTTGTGTATACATAAATTCTCCATCCTTTTGGGATTAAATAGCCTGCAATTATTGAAAGATTCATGATCAAAATACTAAATAAATTAAAGAAACGCACACAAAAAAAGTTTATATTCTGTCAAAATTATTGGAAGTGAAAATCCATGGATGGCTCACAGAAAAAAAAAAGATTGCTTTCGTAGCTGGATTTGGTTGGTGTGTGTTCATAATACACTCTAAATCATTGTTCTACTTAAGGTCCACCACATGCTCACATTATTTCTCTTTCTTTTTTTTTCATAAATTTTTAAAGTACAAAAATTTTAATTATAATCCCGACAAAAAAAATTGATAATATATAAATAAATAAACATAAATATTATATAGATTTATATGTAATAATATGTGTTTTTACCGTTGAGTTCCAAGTCACGAGTTGTTTTCCTTAGGACACCATTAACTATTGTTGCTAATCTTGATGTCTCAAAAATCACCTGTAATAAATAAATTGTTTATTGTTTAGTTAGTAACTTAATTATACTAATGACTATGATTAGTTAATTATTACAACAAATGTTAATATAACTCACAGCTCGAGTGAACTTCATTGACTTCATATCCTCAAGACCAAGTGGTTCGTCTGGTCGTTTTCTTTCCCTTATAGCCAAATGTTCTCTCTGTATTTGCAAACCAAACCGAAATCAAATAACCGAACCGAATTAAACCGGATGTTCCTTGCTAGGGACACGTACATACCCTGAGTTCTTGAAGAGCTTTTGGGTGATCATGAAGGTACTTTAAAGCCATCATCGAAGTCGTTGAAACAGTTTCATAACCAGAATACAAAATCGTCACAACTTGATCTCTAATCTCTTCATCGGTTAATGGGTATTTGTTATCTTCCTTCTTCATCAAGTAACCTAACATATCTGTGAAAGTTTCTCCAGAATCTCTACGTTCTTGCATCAACTCTCTTAGTAACCTATCAATGTTCTTTCTTGCCTAAAAAGCAACCGAAAAAACTTTAGCTTATGTTGATCATTTTTGTCACTTATAGTTTCTTTTAAACATCAAGATAGAGTTAACATTACATGGATTCCATAGCGATAATTTGTCCCTGGGAGATCGATTGGAACTGAGAGAGTTCCAACAACAAGCTTGAAGAACTCTGTTTTAAATTCTTCAACGAGTGGCTTTCTTAAATTTCCAGCAATTTGTGTTAATGAAGATAAAAAAGCCATCTGTAGAAAAAAAAGGAAAAAATAATATTTATTAGAAATATTATTTTTGTGTGAAGCTTACACAAATATACATAAATAAAGAAAATTCTCGGCATTAAATATTTTTTAGAGAATATTCGTGTTTACACTTTAATGGGTTTAATGGTATTTATGGGCGGCTTGGACACCTCGTGCGGCCACACCGATATCATAATAATTGAGTAGTCCAAAATTTTCTTTAAATTTTTTTTTTTTAAAATTATTAATTGAAAAATGTCCAAATTTTCATATATGTATATTTTATAACTTTGTAACAAACTATAGTGTTAAAAGTTACACAAAAGTAATTTTAAAAATTTTATTTACTAACAAAATTGAGAAACTTAGACCCAAATTGTTTGCAATTTTTAAAATGGTTTTCGGATTTTAGTTTCCGATTTTTTGTTTTATTTTTTGAGTTTTTTGTTTTTGATTTTGGTATAGATTTTTGTTTTTCAAAAATATTGATCGGTAACTTATTTAGTTTTTGGTTTTTGTATACAAAGAACAATAATGGGTGAAAAACCAGATTTTTAGTTTTTGGTACAAAAAGCAAAATCTCTCTAAAACCTAGTTTCTCTATTATTCAAAAAAATCTACTTTTTACATAATCATGATAAGAGAAAAATGTGGTTTTTGCAAAAACAAAAACCATTCTAAAAACCATAAACTATCAAGACCTTAAATTTCAAAATATTTAGCGGGCCTAATAATATCCCATGTTTACTCTTAGTTAGGTTAATTTTTTAATCTTAATGAAATTAGTTGATGATCAATAAAAAAAAAAAGTAGACTCCCATAAAGGCAAAAAATAAATATGTCAGGGAACCTAGAAAGTAGAAACTAAAAAAAATTAAAAAGTAATTATAAAAAAAAAACAAAAACAGAGAAGAGGTAAAAAAAAGCCAAAAGAAAAAAGACAAGAGAAAGATGAAACATACATGTTTGGTTTTATCTTGAATATCAATATTCTCAAACTCTCTCCACTGACCAAGATAGCTTCTCATGAAGTTATCAACTTTAGGCAAGATGTGATCTCTCATCATGTTGGAGCTTATGAGAGAGAGAAGTGAGCCTCTCATTAGCCTATGGCTCGAACCATGAACCGCAGCTATGTTACAAGTCCCAAGAATGTCAAGCATCGATTGTGGGTAACCAGGAACCAAACCTTTTGATTCATTCTTTAAAATGTATTTGTTGATCTCTGAGTCCATTGACACTAACGTTGGACAACCCAAAAGATGAGACTTGAAGAAACTCCCATATCTGTTGAAAATCTCATCAAGTTAGAGAAAAAAAAACAAAATCTTGATGTTATATTTATTTAGTTTTTCTTCTTTACCGGAGCCTTTGGTTTCTCATGAAGTTAGGACCATGCTTGAGGAACTCGGTGGTTTCGCCGAAGATGGGCCAGCCCATGGTTCCAGGAGGAAGACGATTGTTGGAGTATCGCATCTGGTTCCATCGGAGAAGAGCAGAACAGAGGAACATGAAGATAAGAAGAAGACATATCATCACCATCACTATTCCCATTATCTCTCACTCTGTTTTTCTTCTCTTGCTCTTTGTTATGTTTTGAGAGAAAGAGAGAGAGATGTTTTATGGAATGTGGTTGGGACTATAAGGATGTATTAGCAAGTGTTTATATAGAGAGAGACTTATGTCAAGTGCAGTGTTGTCAGAGATGCATAGAGAGAAGATTGATAATGAAGAAAATAATTTTTTTTTATCATCAGTATTGACAAATAGTTTATCTAACTAGAGATAAAAGCATGTTTATTGCTAAAAACAGTTTAAAGGTTTTTAGCTAATTTTAAATTAATAAAATTATGCTAATCTTAGCATTTTTTTGCTATTATTGCAAGAACCCCAAATGGAGTTTTTAAAAAATCGGTTCTTGAAATTTTAAATGGATCCGAAACTCGAAAAATCATAAAAAACCAAAAAAGAAACCAAAAAAAGAAAGAAAAAAAAACTCGAAAAAAACGAACCAGAATCAATCCGAAAATAAAGTAGTTTTGACCAAAAAAAAAGTTTGGGCATTCGGATCCTCAGATCGGTTCTTGCAATTTTAAACGGATCCGTTTTGGATCTGAAGCCCGAAAAATCATAAAAACCCAAAAAAGAAACCGAAAAAAACAAAAAAAATCGAATAACCGAAACCGATCCGAAAATGAAGTAGAAGACACGGAAAAAAAAACCCAAAATGTCATGAAAAAAGCGATTCTTAACAATTTTATTTTTTTTTATTAAAACATGTGCTAAGAACCGGTGTTTGACACCGCGATAAGAGCAGATATGTGTAATCACTGACCCATTTGCTACTCTCAATAATAATAATAATAATAATTGTTATTAGATATGTATCACACCAACTCTACATATATTATAGAACTAAAAAAAAATCAGACAAGATAAGTGATATCATGGAGTAATCAACTTATCGAATATTCAAAATAGGTCTAAAATGTAATATCATATTCAACTAATCACAAAAAGCAAATGTTTTGATATATAATTTGTAGCACTTTAAAAGACTAAACCTCAACATATCAAACTCTTTACAGATGGAACCACCCCACCACCACTTGGTTTAGCTTTATGTATATTTTCAAAATTTTAAAGATTTATAATAGTATTTAGGCAAACATAACATATGAATTAAAACCCACAAAAAATTTTTAAAAAAACAAACAATATGGGAGATATATAAATATATATAAAGAGATGTACGTATAGTTGTGATAATTGAGCGCACGTGTGGGTGGGGGCTATTGGTGTCCACGTACTTGTGTCTACATTCACTAAAGTTGACTTCTTCTCTCTCTCTCGTTCTCTTATCTTTTTGTACTTTAACTTTTGCGGTTTGGTTTCGCTTTCACTCGGTTAGTGTTTTAATTAGTTTGGTGTAATAGATAGCTAATTACAAATCACAATTAAGGTTAATTAGTATGTTTTACAAATGCTTGTGTTTGCTATAGTTTCTTGATAAATTTGGTGAAATACTAATAAATTGTAAACCTCTTTAAAACCCAAAAAAAAAATGTAAACCTCGATGTAAAAGTTAACTTCCGCGTATATTCAACCAAATCTTAATAAAAAAGACATATTGGAAATGGCGGTTCAAATTAAAAGATGTTTAAACGGTTCCAAAATTAAGTTTCTATTGATTGAATTATAATTTATTAGGTGATAAATGATATTTTATCTGACAAAAAATGTTATTATAACATTTTTCACACAAATCATGAAAACAGTTTAAAATATTTTGTTGTCTTTCATTTATACATTAAAGAAAATATTTCTCCCGTTAATACATTAAAACAATAATGTCGAATCGGAGAAGTTATTTATAAATTTGTATTAAAATGTAAAATGATGCTTTTGTAAAATGAAACTACAATTTTAAAACGGCATTCTTTCAAAATGGATGAAGTAATTTATTTTATAAAAACTATAAAAATTAGTGATTTTCATTCATATGCCAAAATCTTAACATCTTTTATTTTGGAATAAAATAAGAAATTAGATAAACAGTAACAAATCTCAAAAGATATTAAATTTATACATAGAAAAGAGAAAACATTAATTATTTTGCAACAAAAAAAATCTTCTCAAATTTCACTTAAAAGTAAAAAAGGATGGAATGTTAATACGGTATAAAATTTACTACATTGGTAGTATATTTTTACAGAAAAATATAACAAATTTCTAACATTAAATGCAACGCAGCTCGATTTTAATATCACATGCCACTAGTTGCAGCTATACTCTTAAACACTAGTTTGTAGCATGTCATTCTCAGATAGTTAATGCTAAAGTTTAGAACCGTTTTGAGACAGTGAATAGATCAATCAGTTTTTAGCATTTATCATAAGTTCTGATGCAAACATAAAACGCTTGTTGCAAAAAATTTTACTGCGGCCAAATGGTAAAGGATGAATTCTTTCTTGGGAACATATTGCGTGTTCTATTTCTATGAGTAAGAACTATAACATGTTGTTTTTGGACACCCTTCACAAATATGAGCCTTTGTTTTCGGCCCATTTGCAAACCTGAAGATAAAACTTATCCATCAGCTTTTCTTCCTCAGAAGATTAGTATGCATCATTAAAGTATGAGATTTACCTCTTTTGTGTAACTCTCAACCATAATATACGATAATTCGAGCTAATATGATTGCAAACCCGGATATAGAATCTATTCGTAGACCACTCTTCTCTATAAAATTAGTATGAGCGAATTAAAGTCTAAAATTTACTTTTTTGTGTAGCTCCCAATCATAATACAAGACAATTAGCTAATATGATATGAGACTTAATAATGATACAATATTAATTACATTGTTTGGGTCCTCTCTTCTTAGTTTTTACGTTTACGTTCATATAACTGCTTGTTTGATCAAATATGGAAAACAAACTTCACTATCATAAGAAGATCTCAATACCATCAAAAACTTAAAACATGCTAAACAAGTGGCGATGCATGTGCTCCTCACAATTTATCATATTTTATATGACTAAATATAATAAGAGTACAAGTATGGTCTAAGGAGCTATCATAGAGTTTGAAAAAACTTGACATACATTTAGAAGATAGAGTAAGACACAATTTATTTTTTGGGGGTAATTTAATAAGAATGCTCATTGTTTTTGAAAGATAACAACAAAACACCTTATAAAAAATGTTTCTGCATTCGCCACTAACAAGTGCCGTTTAGTCAATACTTTGCGTTTATCGAGAAAACGAATGTATTTCACGTGACGATGATTAAAAGTTAAAACGATATGATTTCAAACCAAATAATCTACTCCCTATGTTTTAAATCAAGTGATTTTTTAAGAATATTTCTTTCTTCAGTAAGTTATGTGTTCACATACATTTCTATACAAAATTAAATATTAATTGATATCAGTGATCATTAGTGTATGCACTTTTGATTTTTTATTAGTTGAATTATTTGTGGTTAATGTTCTTTTCATGAAAAATAAAATAACGGAATAAAAATTAATAAATCTTTAGTCGGTGTAGGTCTAATGGCAAATAGTTTATCTTTTTTATTGTCGTACATAGTTTGATAGTAAATCTCACTAGAGATATGTGCAAGATTCAAATTATGGTTTCGTGAGATTCAAATTCTCACCGACTTACTTGTTTTTCTCTAACGGCTCAATCATTGTATAAAATTTTAGTGATATCAATTTTTAAGGACTCTTTCAATATTAGGCCTTGATTTAAGACGCCAATTAGGCCCACTAATTGAAACGTAACGTTTTAGAATTGTAAAGCATGCAACAGTGTGTGATCTTGTTTTCTTTCTTTTGCATGGCCTCTACTCTTCGCTTCCACTAACTTTAACATCTAACTCTCAAATAAATCAATTATCATCTAAAAACTCCAATATTCCACGACTGTAACGTTTTTGTCTTGGCCTAATCCTATGGACACTTAAGTTTTTATCTTCATTTTCTTATTAAAATAGACAAAGAATATGGAATATTAGGTTTTTTTTTAATAGGCCAAGACAAAAATGTTGCAGTCGTGCGTTTGTACAGACGCACGTGTAAGTATAATAAAACCAATATTCGTTGGGAATTGGCAATAAATTTGGTAAACAAAACTGCGAAAGGATAAAATTTGACTGGCTGAGATTTCATCTGTTATCGCAACAGTGATTTCAAATATATTTTTTCCTTTGAAATTATAATCTTTTATTAACCAAAAGGAAACCATGAAAAACCATAAAACAACTGAGATTCAAAGAAAAAGAGATTAGAGTAGAACAAAACTAAACTTCATCCATGGAGTTCAAGAACTCATCACGCTCCACATATGAATCTAAGCTCACTTGTTACATTTTGGAGTTTCATAAGAGAGAAACCAACGCGATTTATTTGCCGTAATCCTCAGTATTTCAACCACATTTCAAACTGTGAATCGATGTTAACAAAAGATATTCGACTATGCATCATTATCATTCCATCTTAATCACGTACCATCCAAGCCACCCCACCGATCTTTAATTAGTTTCTTGGACCAGTAAACACCAATATTACTCTTTACTTCTCCCAATGTTGGTCCGTGAGTAACATGGACCGCAAGGCCAAAAAATTTTTAGGCTGGATTTTAAGTTGTGAATTTTTTTAAAAAGTGAACCTGCACTAGAGGAGAATTGAACACCATCTGAACCTACTGAGAATAGCCATTCACCAGCAGCGTTAGCTTAAGATAACTGTCAATCTAGGACCGATTAAATATATTCACCAGTTTGAGGTCAGGGTCGGCGGCCCTGACTTCACCCTGAGGCGAACATTGCCACTTAATCTCATACAGAGTACGTTTTTACGGGACAAATTCAAGTTGAAAGTGTCCCATGGAAAAAAAATCAAGTTGAAAGTGTACCATGGAAACAAATCCTATTGGACAGCTTTTTTCTCTCAAAATTGGTTTTTAGGGTTCCAAATATCTACATTTTAACCGATAATAGAAATAGGTTTAAGTATTTGAATAAAACCAAAGAATTTTAATCATTTGAAGGAAATAAAAATAGTCTTTTTGGATCAAAATGTTAAGTTAAAAGACAAAACTAATAGCTAATTGTTGCTTTGTTAATATCCACTATGATTTTTTATGTATACTAGGGATATTCCCGCGCTACGCGCGGGATTTTCCTCAAACTTTATTACTATTTTGACTATAAATTTCTAAAATGTTAATTTGATATTTAAATGCAATATTTAAATCAATGTATATTTTAGTTGTGATGTTATCACTTTAAAATCAATAGGTAAGAGATTTTATAATTTTGTATGAATTTTTTTTGTTAAAAAATCGAAAGCATTCAGTCGAGTGCACCGAGATTCTATGTTACTCACTAAGTCGAGTACACCGAGATTTTAAAATTGTTTTCTTCATCTCTCCTTGTA
>OVAN01000989.1:0-46722 GCA_900406275.1 Anastatica hierochuntica | reverse complement strand
TAGATAGACGGTGATAAAGGTGTTAGATCAAGCTATTGAGCATAAATCCTAAACCAAAGGCAATACAATCCTAATCCACTCTCATGGAAAGAGGCCATTTCCTTATCAATTGCATTCACTCATGCTCTCGCTTTGTTGCAAACGATATATTGATTAGGAATCATTAAGAAAAAGCCCATATAGTCACTAATCAATCTAGCAAACAACTCTCATTGACTAGATTGAAATATCAAGTATTTGGTTCTCCTATACATTTCATCAAACACCTCTCGGAGGATAAAATGTATACTAGTCTAGATCTTAGTTAGCTACTCTAAAACCTAACATTAAGCACTCCAAATCCTTAGGAAACTTAGTATTAGCTATACCTAACACCATATCATACCCTAATCTAAGTAGATCNCTTAAAAGAGAAACTCTTGATCTTCAAGATCAAGAGGAAATACAAGTTTTTGAGTTGTAAAAATGTGTTCTTGTTCTAAGAAAAATGGATACTCTCTCTAAAATAGGTCTAAGGGTATTATAGAATGAAAAAGGGGGTTTTTAAGGCTGAGGTTGCCAGCCATCAACCCATCTGGTCGATGGAAGCCAACCCAGGATCGATGGCTGGCAATCTCTAGTGGAGGAGGCGCCATTTTCTGCCTGAGTCGCTGGCCAACCCTAGGTTGCTGGCCATCGATCCAGGTGGTCGATGGCTGCCTACTTGGGCAGTTTTGATGGCCTTTAGCTCCTCTTTGATATCTTTTTTTATCCCATCTTCTCCCAATACTTCTAGCCTTTAATTCCCTTTGATTCTTGGTCATTTTGGCTCCTAGAATCCATCATCTCAAGCTCTCAAAGTGCTCTCCAAGGTTGTACCTACAAATGCAAGAAAGATGGATACAAAATGCAATATGAACCTAAACTATACTCAAGACTCTAGATTATGCATTCTAAAGCTAATACGCTTATTTACAACCTAAATATGAATGAAAACTAAGCTAAAACACACTAAAATATGCATGAAATTGTATGTACATCACAAGCACAAAATATTCTAGATCACGCCACACAAGAAGCAGAATTCTGGAGCAAGACAAACGAAAGTAAACCAAAACCCCTGAGGCTAATCCTATGACTCCTTGGAATGATGAAACGCATGTATGCCAGGTTGATGGCTCTTGGAGTGTTGATGTTGCTTTTAGTGGATATGGATGGACATACTCTATTGGAAGGCGAAGATGTCAATCTGGATATCGAAATGCACAAGCCAATCTGTCTCTCCCCTCCACGCAGAGTTGGAAGCACTGATTTAGGCTATGGAATGTATGATTGCATCCTCTACGATGGAGACTGTCTTCGCAACGGACTGTATGCAGCTAATCTCGATGGTGTCTAACCTAGAGGAATGGCCAGCATTTGCATCAGAACGAAAAGATTTTCAATCTTTACGAAGTTTTTTCCCTTCGTTTCATATTTTCTATATTTCAAGAAACTTGAATATTGTTGCAGACAATCTTGCCAAAACGGCAAGGTTAAAAAATGTAATTGCTACCCATGTAAGCATCACGGTTGCCTCGCTCCCCTTAGGGAGGAGCGACGGTCCAAAAACTTAATAAATGGGTTCTAACGACAAAAAAAAAAACATAATGTCAATTTTTTTTCGTGAGTTCTTTTTCGAAGTTTTTTCTCTTTAAAGATATAAGATTGATGGTTAAACCCATAAATTTGGGTAAACCCGTAAATTTTTTATCTATAACAAAATGTAAATTTTTAAAATTTTCACCAAAAACGTTAGTCAATCTATTTTTCTGCCGAAAATGTAATCTTCAAATTTTTTGCCATAAACATAAGTCTGTCAATATTTCTTGATAAAAATGAGAAATCCACAAATTTTATTGCCAAAAATATAAATCCATAAATATTTCCATAGAAAATCTAAATTGTAAAATTTCTTGTAAATCCATAATTTTTTCGCCACAAATGTAAACTCATAAATTTTCCATCCAAAAATGTAAATCCAGAAATTTATACAAAAAACGTAAGTTTGTCAATTTTCCCAGCAAAAATATAAATTTTCTAAATTTTCCTACAAAAACGCAAATTTATGATTTAGTGCCAAAATTATAAGTCTGTAATATTTTCTAGTTAGTAAATTTTCCCGTCAAAAACTTAAATACATAAATTTTCCAGTTAAAAATATAAGATTTTAAAATTTTCTGCCAAAAATGTGAATTCGTGAATTTCCACATAAAAAACATAAAAGTTCCTAATTTTTTTCCGACAAAAATGTAAATTGGTAAATTTTCCCGCCATAAACGTAAATCGAAAAAGTTTCCAACCAAAAATAAATCTGTAAATTTTTTCTGTCAAAAATATAAATCAGTAAATGTTTCGAAAAACATATACCCGTAAAAAATCATATTATAATATTAATATATATATATATATATATAATATATATATATATATCACAAGTAAATACCACAACTTTTATAATACTATATTTATACTTTTTGATACATAATTGTCTATATGTTTTAATAAAACTCTTGATAATTTTAAGTATCTTTAAATTCAACTCTACTAAAATCTAACTTCCCCTTATAGCTATGAATTAGCCATAAGAGCATCAATATTTCGAGTATTTTAGTAAGTTTCTCGTAATTAAAAAGATTAAAAATAATAAGAGTAAAAGAAAAAAAAATACATAGTCTCAAAAATGAGAAACTTTGAAACAAACTTAAAAAATATTAAAAAACTCTTTACTTTTTATTACTATAGAATATGGATAATTATCCATCTTTTCTTAATTGTAAAACAATCTCTTACTAATGGTAAAAATCGGTTTGTTTGCCAAATCATAACATTTTAATATTTTCCTTTTATATTTATAGAGGCATTTGCTTCATTTTTGTAAATAGGATATATGATCAGGGTAATAGAAAAAATCTTTTATCTCATATATTCTCACTTTATCTCTAAACATAATATGATATTAATTATACACAAAAACATGTAAACATACATCAATATAATATATAGAATTCAATATGTTAAGATGTTATCACGACTGTCTGAGACGATAAATACCAAATAAGGTAAAGTTTAATTTATGTTCATATCATTTAAATTTTTATTTATATTCGAAATAGTAGGTTTTACCTTTTCGGAATCTGTTTAGATATATTTGGGAGGACAAGTTTGTCTTCTCCGAACTTGTTTAAATTTATTTTCGGGAGGATAAACGTTGCCATCTCTGAGCTTGATAGAGAGCCTCTCTGAATCAAACACTAAGATGGCTCTATTGTCGCCCATAAAAGATGGTTATGCCGTCACAAAAAATCAATAAAATTTATGTTATTATATTATATGTAATATGTGACGTCTCTACCGTTGTGCATAGTAGATGGCTATATCGATACGCATAAAAGATGATTATATTGTTGTCCAGAATTAGTTTTTTATGTTATTATGTTTTATGCACATACATGGTGGCCATGCCACCGCACATGAAAGATAGCTACACCATCACGAAAAAATTATTTATTTGATGTTATTATAATATACGTGCAAACAAGACGCTCGCCACGAAAATATCCGATTCATAATTATTATGATATACGATTTTTCAAATTTATCATTTTCATTTAAAAGGAAAAAAATTTAAAGAATATTTTCTTAAATTAATTATACAATTATGATATCAAAGTTGGCAAACCTCAAAATTGTTGCCTTCGATGTGACCGAAAAATATTATATGACATAGATAGTTGGTGCAAAAACTTATTTGGAAGCAAATTGGTTTCTTGATACTATTGATAGTTCAAAAACGACATCAAATGAGAAAAGGCGAAAACAATGATGTTTTTCTGTCATCATATACATGATGGTTTAAAAGAGGAATATAGAAAAAGAAAGATCTTGCAAATCTTGGGCAATCCTTAAAGGAAATGTTTGATCACCAGAAATATGTGATAATACCAAAGGCCAGACATAATTGATTTAATCTTCAGTTTCAAGATTACAAAAGTGTGAGTGAGTATTATTCTGCTTTGTTTGGAATTGTTTCCATAATGGTGTTATATGGTTAGAATGTTAGTGATTATGCTATGCTTGAAAAAGCACTCCAAAAATTTCATCCTGGAAATATAATTCAAGAAAATAGCGGGTACGAAGATTCACCAAATATTCTAATTTAATACATGTTCTACTTGTTGCGGAATATAACAATAAACTAGTAAGGATAAACCACCAATCATATCCAACAAACTCAACAACACTCTCAAAAGTGAATGTCACATCGTCCAGTTATAATAATTAAAGAAGACGTGAACTTTAGCATGGTCGAGGCCGTGGTACTTTTCGTATATCAAATGCTGGACAAGAATATGGAAGAGGAGTCCTAACCAACTATTTTAAAACCGGAATTGAAAATAATGTTTTTTCAGAAAGTGAAGTTGGTCGTGGAATGAGAAAAGAATATGTATGTTATAGATGTGGTATGAAAGGTCATTGTGTTCATACTTGTCGTATCGTAAAAATTTAGTCGATTTATACCAAGAATCATTAAAGACCGTAGGGAAGAATGTTGAAATAAAATTTCTCTTTGAGGAGCATGGACCTTCGTATGGAAGTTTGAATGAAGATACTCATCTGGATATCGTGGATTATCTCGCTGATATTTAAGTACCAACTGAGAAAAGAAAGAACTAAGAGTAATGCAACATGATAACTAGTTTTCTTAGAAATGATATATGTTTTAGCATAATGTATAATATGTTTTCTGAATGATGGTTTACAAAATCATATTTTTGTAAAATATTTTCAATGTTATGAAAAATAACTTTTGTGTAAGATTTTATCACAATTTCTTATTTCATGCTTTATATTTTTACACCAGAAGATGTCCAAAGTTGAGACTAAAGAAGGAGAAATATACTTGACAGATAAGGCGACAATGCACACTATACTTTAAGATCAAAAATATTATTCCAGTGTCAAAATAAAGAATTCCGCAGGAAGCGTGAATACTTTACCTGGTAATGCAAAGATCATAATGGGCTCTGGAAAAGGAAATTTTTTAGTACCAAAGAGAACAATATTTGAGATAAATGATGCATTATATTCCTCCAAGTCTCACATAAATTAGATAAATATTCAAAAGAACGAATATCATGTAGAAACTATAAATAAGCATGACATTGAATATCTTTGTATTACATTAGAGAGAGAAGAAATATTGGAAGAACTTTCAATGTTATCTTCTGGATTATATTGTACAAGAATAAATACGGCTGAATCATATGTTGCAGTAAGCCAAAAGTTTATTAGCATATTTAGAGTATTGCATGAAAGACTTAGCCATCCTGGATCAGTCTTGATGCGAAAAATTGTGCGAAATTCTAATGGATATCCACTGAAAAAACAAAAGATTATTCAAGAAGACGAATTATTATGTAGTACTTGTTCTCAAGGAAAACTAATAACTCGCCTACCGATTTCCAAAGTTGTAAATGAATCACCAATATTTTTGGAAATAATATATGTTTAATTGGTGATATATATGGATAAATTCATTCACATTGCGGGCCATTTCAATACTTATGGTATTATTAACGCATTTAGTAGTGTGTCACGTATGTGTCTATTGACAACAAGGAATATGGCTTTTGAAAATTTTATTGCTCAAATAATCAGGTTGAAAGCACAGTTTCCTGATTATGTGATAAAGAAAGTAAGGCTTAATAATGTTGGTGAATTCACTTCACAAACCTTTAATGATTATCGTACATCATTGGGGAATGGTGTTGAGCATCGAGTTCTTGAGTTCATGGACAAAATGACATGACGGAATCTTTGACCTAATGGTTGCAATTAATTGTAAGACCGTTAATATTGAGAATTAAAATCCCAATTATAGTAAAGGGACATGCTATTTTGCATGATGCGGCATTGGTCCATTTACAACCAAATGCATATCATGAACATTCTCCATTGCAGTTAATATCTGGTCGAGAGTCAGATATATCTCATCTTTGTGTTTTTGGATGTGCGGTATATGTCCCTCTTACCTCACCATAACAAAAGAAATTGGGGCACAAAGAAGATTAGGAATTTATGTGGGATAATACATCACCAAGTATTATTCGGTATCTTGAACTACACAGTGGTGACATATTACAACTCGCTTTATCGATTTCCATTTTTATGATGAAGAATTTCCAGTGTTAAGGGAAGAATTGAATAGATTCCAAAAGACATTGTATGGTCTACACAATTTTTTGATACACCTAGACCCCCTACTAATAAACGAGAGTTGGAAGTTCAAAAAATTATACATTTGCATAATATGGGACATCAGTTACCAGATGCATTCACCGATACAAAAGGGTGACATAATCATATGTTCCAACAGCAAATGTTCTTTCAAGAATCAATGTTCCAGAAGAACGTATAGATGGAAACAAAATGAATGAACCGATGGTTCAATTAAAGAAGGAGTAGTTTATTGGGTCTAAAGATAAGATTCTCTGAAAGATAAAAAAAAATACGAAGAGCAAAGAAAAGTGTCATGGGAGACCCACATAAAGAAATATGCCCCAAAGTATTTTAGATGAAACACATAAAAAATATCCAAAAGAGATATATGAAAAAGTTTAGGAAGAACCATGTGAAATTCTTAAAGAAGATGAAAATGATACATAAAAACATGAGATGTCAATCACCGAAATGATGGGTATAAGATAAGATAAAGGATAATGATAGAATATTGTTTTTCATAAATCTAAAAAAATAATGATGATTTAGTTTTGAAATACGTGTCAGAGTGCCAAGAAATACGTGACTGAGATAAGATCGCTAGATGTACGGTAAAACCATCATGCATTATTATCAACCGAGACAAAGTCTATATGAATCTCAAAACAAATTCTATCAACCTTAAACATCATAAATCCCTT
Source organism: Anastatica hierochuntica (assembly GCA_900406275.1). Classification (NCBI taxonomy): domain Eukaryota; kingdom Viridiplantae; phylum Streptophyta; class Magnoliopsida; order Brassicales; family Brassicaceae; genus Anastatica; species Anastatica hierochuntica. The sequence goes on along the minus strand of OVAN01000989.1, from coordinate 39,781 downwards.
TGAAAAACCCTTAACCTAACAATGAAATTACTCAAAATTAGCGAAGGAAATCAAACAAAAAATAATTGAAAGGAATATCATATTAAAAGAGATTGGAGCTAAGAAATCTTCTCTATGTCGGAAACAAATCGGAGTCTCTCATTCAAAACTCTCAAAATTGAAAATCTCTATGAGAACAAAAACGTTTTCGTGGCTGCTGAAAAAATAATGTGGTTTTTTCTTCCTAGAATCTAAAAGCAATTATATGTAACATTAGGTCATCCCTAGGTCTTCCTTGGTTAGTCTAGCTCTGACAGAATTGAATTCGGTTAGTTGAACCAAAAATTATGCCATGATTTCTGAAATTGGTCATGCAAGACCAAAATACTGGCATGTGCCAAAATCAAGCCATCACCTGGTGGTGACGCTCACACCATCTGATGGTATTGACCAGAAGCCTCAGCTTGTTTCATTTATGAGCAAGCTTGATATGTCTTTTACCAAACGAGTGTAACTTACCGATCTCAGCTCCAAATGACTTCAAACCAATTGTATCTGAAAGCTAACTGAAATTGACATTTTCTATCAAAATTTCATCTCAATACAATGAATGAATGACCTTCACTCATAGTGATATTTTGGAGGCTAAGAATTTGTTGAGTTTGGCAAAAAGTAAAACTTGAGTATTTGAGCTTCCCTCTTGTTCAACCGTCTTTGAAACTTGGTCTGGTATATGAATACGGTCCAAGCATAATGTTTTTCCATTCTTTTTGATGATTTGACCTGTTGAGTATCGAATGCCACAAATACGAGAAAACTACCTCTAAGGATCGAAAAGCGGTAAAAAGCTTTTAATAAATATGTAAAAGTCCAATAAAAATTGTAAAATAATGATGATAGTCAATGAGTCTGGAATCTAGTTTAGACTGGTATTCGAGGGTTTATGCCGAGCTATATGTCTCGACTAAAATATATTGTTTGTACTATGTATTGCTATGATACTATTATATGCCTAAAGTGCGAATGTGTGATTTGATCGGTAAGTCAAGCATAGGTAGATGGATGTGAATGATATGATGAGAATCTAGAATTGTGTTTATATGTTTGATGTGCTCAAATTTTTACTCCGAAAAATAGCACAATGGTGCAAGTGCACAGCGGTTGTGGTAGTACTTAGGGATCGAATCCTCAAGGACCAAGAACCGCACTACGAGTTTATGAAAATCGAATTAAGCTAAAGCGAAACTATGAGATTTTGTGTTTGAGATATGGTGCACAAAATTAACAGTAAATCAAACTAAAATCAGCTAGTAAAGAATGTCAAATTATCAATAAAGAAAGCATTGGGCGTGGGAAAACTGTTATCAAGGATCGAAATAAAACGAATAAATAGATCGATAAATTCAATAGGTATTGTCTTAGAACTTGAATCATGCAAAGATAATCAATCTACTTCCGTAGTATCAATTATTGATGTCTAAACAACCTAAATTATTCAACTTNATTGGTAATCAAGTGAATAATCAAGCATAAAGTTCAGATTCGATAGTTCACAAAAACTCGGTAAAATCACTCCCGTGAAGACCGACGTTTTTGCTCGTCCAGATTAAGCAATTCAATTTGAAAAACTTTCGGTGAGTAAATTAATCTTAAATGGCAGTAGCTATATGGTCAATCAAGCAACAATAATCAATTAACAATCTAGATGAAGAACCCTAAGGAAATCACCAAATCTAACAACCTAACAATCAATCCATGAATCCCCTTTGAAATCCCCTAAACCCAACAAGTAAAATACTCAAAACTCATCATCCCGGACTTGAACCAAGATGCTCTAGCACTGCTTCCTAAGAGCAGCATGTCTATCAATTTCAACATAGTGGCAACTTTTGCAAAACAATAATGTTGGATGTGCTGAAATCTCTGCATCTATAGTAGAATAAGGACGGAAGGCGTCGACTGACCGATCCAACAAGTTTAGCTTCAACACACTGAAAGGCTTCAACTTCTCCAGGTCGACAAGCTTAGAAGAAAGAAGAAGAGGTACAAGTACGAGATCACCTCGACTTACGAATGAGACAGCGAGCGGGTTACACGTTCCACTACGCCAATATGTGAGGTGCAGGTGATCATGATCACCCCGGGGTATGTGCTAGCACCCTTGACAGGCACTCCAGGATCCGCCAACGCTCATGAAACTCGGGTCGGACGACCCTCCATTCATCCGACCAGAGGTGTGGATAACGAGGCAAGCTTTATGCTATTCTATAGTACCATCTGATTTTCATTTGATTTTAGAAACCCATTTGCTGTCGATGAATTTCTTACCCGGAGCAAAATCTCAGTAGGTATGCACGAGATATAAGTTCAAGTGCGCTTGTTTAAGGTTTTTAGCTTGACATTTCTTCTTTTTTTAGGCGTTGTGTGCGTGGACCACCTCATCGTAGCATGGTCCATTCATCGTCTTCTTCAAATTCATTCTTTGATCTTTAAAAGTTTTTAACTCTTTTCCCTTGTAGAAGTTGGGGTTGTAGCTAGCCTTGTAGTTGTAAGGTGGGATGATTTGAGTTTCCTTCTCATGAACCAAATCTTATTCAATGGAGGCAACTATGGCTTCTTCTTTTCCATAGAACCAATCTCAAACTCCATCATTCCCAAAATTCTCATAGGCTTTTTCCTTATGGATTCTACCATGTGGCTTAGCTTCTTTTTAGTATATTGTGCCACAATTAGGGATGGACGTTCATGTACCCGTTCTGGTTCGGTTCAGATTTATTCGGGTTTCGGATTTAGAAGTTTAAGACTCATTCGGGTATTTATAAATTTCGGTTTTGGGTTCAATTCGGATCCTTTCAGGTTCAGTTCAGGTTCGGGTATCCGTTTAAATTAAATTAAAATTTTTGAAAAATCTAATATGCCTAAAATGCCTCAAAAATTTAAAAAATAAAAATAATGTACAACAAAAAAATTGAACAATGACCAAATACCTATAATTAACATGAAAATTAGTTCGACTCGGTTATTTTGATGAGGAAACGGTATATATTTCAAGTGTTTATGGTATTTCTAGTACTATTACCTATTATTTCAAACACTTCATAAATTGTTTGCTATTTTTCTAGATATTTAGAAAAATTTCATGTATTTTAAGATTTATTTTGGGTATTAGATCTAAAATGACTAATATATTTAAATATATAATATAGTTCAGATATTTTTTGGTACCCGAAATATTTCGGTTTGGTTCGGGTTCGGGTTCGGATTCGATTCTTCAGGTATTGAAAGTTAGGATCCGTTTGGGTTTTTTATTAAGTTCGGTTCGGGTACGTACTACTTATTCGGGTCAAGTTCGATTCGGTTCTTTGGATTTGGGTGTTTTGTCTTCCCCTAACTACAATACCCAATATCCTTTCAAGACTCAAGCGTATGATAGGATGATCCCTAGTTAACTTTCTTCAAAATCAATTATAGCACGAGCGGTTAGCAAGAAAGGGGTTCAAAGGATGATTGGGAACTTACCTAATTGGACTTAGTGTCCATCACAAAAAAATCACATTTCACTTAGTTGTTTCCAACCTTTAGCTCAATGTTTTCCAACTTTCCCATTGGAACTTTTTTCATAGCATTTCCTAAGAGTATAGGGTTAGCTCCTTTCTTAATTTCATATTGTAAACCAAGTTCCTTTACACGGTCTAGAGAGATCACATTCAAGCTAGCACCGTTATCCGCTAAAGCATCTTCAAATTAGTAGTATTTGAGAGCACAAGGTATAAGGAATCTTCCTTCATCGTCACTCTTCTCTAAGACCTTCTCAGTTGCTCTATTTTTTGGGATGTCATTAGCATGCAATACTTTCTCTACCTTATCTATTATAGCCAACTTCTTCTCAAGCTTTGCCTTAACCGCCTCGTCAGTTTTAGCTTCCTCATACCATTCTTGAGGAATGTCTAAGTCGTGATCCCATTTCACCTTTCTATAGTGTAGTCTCAGGATCTCCTTCTTGAAATGTTAAGGATATAGTAACTTGATCTTAAGAGCCGCTAAACTCAAGATAGCAATATTTTCTTCACTCATGTTCATATCACTAGGCATGTCTTTATAAATCTTTGGTTCTTCATCCTTTTTGAAACTTTCTTACTTCATAACTTCCTTAGTATTATCATCACTAGCCTTTTCTTCAATCAAAGGCTCTTTCTTATTCTTAGTAAAATTGAGTACTCCTTCAAGAGGAGGAGGAGTGTCTTTCTTATAAAGCTCTTTTCCATTGGGAGAACTAGGTCTATCGAGATCTAGTTTAGATTTGGCATGACTTTCCTTATCAAGAGGGTTTCAAAGCAATTCAACTCCCAATTCATCATCAAGTTCCTCACCAATAGGATTTAAAAAGATATTTTTGAAATCATTAATAATCTCTTCCTCTTTAAGAGTAAAGACAATACCTCCCATGGTTTAGGATCATTGTTGATTTCTTCCAAGAGGACATTGTAATAGTCCTTTCTTGGTCCTCCTTTCTCTTTGACCACGACCTTACCGTTTTGGTCGATAATCATTTGTTGCAATTGCGAGTCTATGACTTTGACATGAGAAGCTAGAGCATCATGCTTGATGTTCATGTCTCGGTACATAGCTTCAATTTTCGTATTTATCTCTCCAAATATCTTTTTGAGATCGACTTTAGTCTCATTTTTCCTGTTAAGTAACTTCTTGAGAACGGCATGATTCTTTTCTTATTTGGAAGAATCAACATACTGTTGAGGCTTTTGGTGGTAGCCTTGCTCTGGTTGAAACCNGGGGGGGGGGGGGGGGGGGAGGGTAGACTTGATCTTGTGGGTTCTCCACATTGGTGCTTCTGTAAGACAAGTTGTTGTTATAAGGTTTGTATCTTTGGTTGAAAGGCTTTTAGTAGTACCCTCCTTGGATATATCTTACTTCTTCTTGCATTTCGATCTCTTGTCCTCTTTCACATTCGGTTTCAACAAAGTTAACTCCTCTCCTTGTGTGGAGCAAAATCGTATCCATTTTATCATTGAGCTCTTTATTCTTATCATCATTAGAGCTCGCGCTTCTAACTGTTCTATCATAAACTTCTCCATCAACATTGTCACTCTGCGCTAAATTCTCAATGAATTTCTCTTCTTGCTCGGTGGAAAGACTAGCAAAACTTCCCATTGAAGCGGTGTTCAAAGCTTAACGGAACTTCTCATGGATACCTCTATGAAAGATTTGAAGCAATTTACCCTTGGTGATGCCATGATGAGGTAAAACTTCTAATGTAACAATTGAAACGATCCAATCTTCATATAGTGATTCTACTCCTCCTTACTTGAATGTAGAAATCTCATTTCTTATCTTCTCCGTCCTTTGTAGCAAGAAAAATTTAGCCAAGAATCTCTTGCACTCGTCCCATGTTCTGATTGAAGATGTCACAACACTCTTCTTCCATTGTGATGCTTTGCGACCCAAAGAAAATGGAAACACTGTCAACTTGATCACATCCTTTGATGCACCGTTGATCTTCACTGTTCCACAAAACCTTTCAAAGTAATCTAGATGCTCAAGAGGGTTCTCCAATGGTAGACCGAAGAAACGAGCATTTTGGACCATGTTAATCAAGCTAAATTTGATTTTGAAGTTGTTGTTGCGGAATGGTGGAGGTCGAATTCCCAATCTTTTTAACATTAGTAAATGGTTCATCACACTCTCTAATTCAAGCTTCTCCTCTAGGTGGATGATTTGGAGGGTTTGTGTAGTTTCCATTACCATCAAACGCTTCTTAAGGTTGAGGGTGTGGTTGTTCTCCTTGTTGGTTCCCAATTGTTCTTGAGGATTACCTTCTTCCATGCCTTGATTCATCCCTAATCTTTGTAGATGGGATTGTCTTTCTTTAACTCTTCTTTGTCTTGAATTCTCCCTTTCAATATGAGTAGGATCAATATCATGAAGCCTTGTATTTGGTTCACTTCGAGATCTTGTTATCATGTACCTACACAAACCAAAGAAAATCAGCAAAAGAGAGTTAGATTGTGGATAAAAGAAATGAAAAGTAAAACCAAGTCTTTTGAAATCTAGAAATCTCTTTGAAGTGTCTAGCTAAATCCTCAATCCTAAATTCTAAATCCTAAATCCTTGCACAACAGCGCTAAAACTTGTTGAGAAGTCTTTCGGGCCTTTCAAAACGAGTTTAAATTAATAAACCTTAGGCCCAAAAACCTCTCTTAACCGCAAGAGAATGGTGTTCGGTTGTAGTAATTTAGGTATCGTCCAAGAATTTAAAAGATTCTTAGCAAGAGTCTAAAAAAATAGAATGCACCAAGAGTTCTAAGTCTAGGGAGGTCGATTTAGGTTAGGTATCACAAGTCTCAACTAAATCCAAACATAAACATAAGCAAACATATTGAAATTGCATAAAGAAAGACTTAAAATAGGCAAGCAACAAGTAAAATGCAAGGAAGGATGAACTTTAACTTAAGACAACGATAAAAATTGGCTCTTGAGACAATAGCAATTTGTTCGGGTTCAATATAGAACTATAATAAACTTAATCTAGGCTTTATTAAAGGATAAAACTATTCATAGGCCAAGAATCCCTTTCTTATTGATCAACCTGCTCTCGTGGTGAAGATCTATTTACCTATGCATATTACAAGGCTCAACTCTCGCTTCTTGCCCATCTAAACATGCATGTGATAGTAATTTATAAGCCCTTTTATCCATTTAACACCTAGGAAAATCTACTCTCGTGAGCCAAGATAAAAAACATAAACTTTGTTCTCACAAGTATTTTATTGAACATTTTTTAGGCGTCAATGAGCAAGCATGTAACTTTTAAAGAACTAAACAAAATCTAATAGGAATATATGCCAAAATCTAGCCTAATCATCCATTACAATCGTAGATCTTACCCTAGCCTACTACATCTCAAAATCCTTAAGAGATCTACTCACTAAGATGCATGGAAATCCAAAGACAAAGACTAAGTCTTTGAGCGTCTATAACCTTATATCTAGAAATTAAGAGAAAGAGAAGAAGAAGAGAAACACAAATCTTAATTAAAAAGATCCAAAGTATTATAAAACTTTTGATCTGGAAAAGTAATGAAAAAGATCAAAGGAAATGAGGAATGTTCCAAACTTATGTTCTTCCAAGCTAAGAGTACCTATTTATACAAGTTGGGGGGGGGGGATGAGGAGGGTAAGGTTGCCCTAAAGTGAAAACCGCCCTAATGCAAGCCACTATCAAGTATGTGTAAGCCACTATCGAGTGTGTTGGTCGATAGTGGCTTCCATTGGACAGTTTGTGTCATGTGCAAGTGGTTATCGAGTGTATGCAAGCCACTATCGACAACGCTAGTCGATAGTGAGCTGCATTTGTAGTCCATGGCTTCTTCTTTGCTCCATTGATTGCACATTTGTGTTCACCTTTACATATGCATTTAGCTCATATTTTCCTTGATTCTTGACTTCAAATCCTTCTTGAATTCATCCATTAAGCTCCCCATAGATTCACTCCTAAGGTTTACCTACAAATGCAAAAAAATGCATGTAAATGCAAGAAATTCCTAAACTATACTCAATTCCTAAAATGCATGAATTCAAGTGACTAAATGCAATATTTACAACCCAAATATGGTTAAAACTTGATTAAATTGGACCTAAAATGCATAAAAATATGTACACATCACTCTACGCTTCTTTTCTTCACTTCTGGATTCATATGATTCAGCCACCAATACAGTGTTATTCATTATATATAATCATATAACGAATAAAAGTGTATTTCGTTTAGATTTTTAAACTTACTAAAGTACATAAATCAATAACTCCCACTAAATCTGCCTCTGAGAATTATATATTTATGGATAAAAGACTAAATTATGAGTCATCCTTAAATAAGTCAGAGAAAATGTATATGCGTTTGATGATATTCACCTCAAACGCACATGGTTGTAATCTTCATTTTCCACTTGCTATATAGATCATTTTTTTCTTTTGTGCTTGAAAAGCTTAAATTTTCTATTTTTATATGTTAACTAGATGTCTTGTAGTAATCATGTCGGTGACAGGTAATTGCAATCCGAAAAATTCTATTACTATCATTTTAAACTCTACAATTCGTAGACTCTACGCAAAAATCGCATACTCTATGATGTATCTCAGCGTCGAGTCTACGAATTTCGTAAAGTTTAAGGGTTACTCTAGATTTAGCTTGTCTCCACGGATATATAATTCTCGGAGGTAGACTTATTGATACCAACATTCTTTTAGCCAAGTCAGTTTTGAGGCAGACTCGAGATTTTAGCTTAGATTTGTAGACGAAAAATGAGAGGTTGTGGGTTTCGGTTTACAAATTTGAGCTTTCGAATAACATAAACCTGAAGGGGATCTATATCGCTTGTTAAAAGTAAAAAAGGGATGTTGAAGAAGAATATGACAAACTTGTAAATATTCTAAAAAATTATATCATTTTGTTATCAGAATTCATTTTAATATAAATTTATAAAAAAAGTAATGGCATATTTATAATTAATTTACAAAAGAACGAACTTTTCTCATCAAAATAAAATTGACCTTCACTATACAAACAACTTTAAATGGGTAACCTTTCAACAAATAATCCGTCGTAAATCGACCGTTCTAACGGACATTTCATCGTAAAATCCTCGTTACTTATACGACGAAATCGTCGTAAGTTTTATCCAAATATATTCGTCGTAAGCTCCTTGTAAATTCACGAGGATTATTTTCTTCGTAATATATTTGTAACATTTCGTTATAAAAGAGTCATAAAGATTACTAATCAAATACTCGTAATAATATTGTAAATTTTACTAGTATTTAACAAGGAATCTTTGTACATTTTTCGTAAACTATTACGACAAATTTACAAGGAGTTCTTGTTAAATTTTCGTAATTTCACCACTAATTTACAACGAAACAGTTTAAATAATTTTTTGAAAAATAATATATAAATTTTATAGAAATAATATTTATTAACTTTTTATAAAATACAAATTAAAATGAAAATTAAATTCAGGAAATATAAATATAAATTTCAAATTTAAAATATTATACAAAATAAAAATATAAAATAAAGCTAAAATAATCTAAGGATCGTACTGTATTTCATTGTAAAATCGTTGTTAAACCATTTCCTCGTAAATTCTAGTAAAATTTACAATTACTTGGCAAGGATACTAAATTTCGTAGTTCATTCGTTGTAAATTTACATCTTTTTTACGAGGAAAGCATTTCGTATATATTGCCAAACACTTTTTTCTATGTTTTGTCTTTTTGGATTCTTTTTTTGTGTCTTTCACTCTATCACAAGTGACATATATATAGGAGATTCTCGGTTGTGATAACTAAGATTTTAACTACTGATTTACGAGGAAAATAATTTACAAGGCTTTTACAAGGAAAATTTCTACACGAAAATAACGTTCACACCTTTTTTTTAGTTATCATTTTAAATTTCATTGTAAAAACGTCGCTAAACTATTTTCTCGTAAATTCTAAGTAAAATTTACAATTACTTTAAGAGGATACTAAATTTCGTAGTTTATTCGTCATAAATTTACATATGTTTTACGTCGAAATGTTTGCCTCGTAAATTTACTTATGTTTTACGATGAATGTTAATTTCGTTGTAATATCGTCGTTATATACTCGTAAATTTGAGACGGCTCTTTTTTCTCGTCTAATTTCGTTGTTACGCCCGTATTTTTTTGTAGTGGATGATTTAGAAAGCACATGAAGCGGAAAAGCCACGTAAGTGTCGTAGATGGCAAATGTTGAGTTATATGAGGTGTATTATAATCCTATCTACATGCAGCAACAAGAAAATGATAAATTTGGAGCAGAAGTATATGTTTTGGAAAAATTAGAAAAAGATCATCTCAAAAAATAAAATTATGTTATCTAGTATTTCTTTCAAGATTTTATGGGCTAGGGTTTTGAGAAATCGGTGAAACTCTGGAAAGAAAAGGCTGTAAAGATCGATAGTGATGAAGCTTTCAAACATAAAACTCGAGAGGAAAAGTTTTGGTGGTGTTGAGTCAATGACTGTCAGAGAAATGTGAGCGCATGTAATTTGAAAAAATTTAGTCACCATTGCTAGGATGCAAACCGTATAGATGTGATTAAACAAGTGTTGTATATCTATTTGTATGTTATGTTTTCTATGTTTTTTACATTCAAATTTAACAACAAACAATAGAATTTTGCTACTTCACAATTATATTTTTGGGACTAAATAGCAAAAATGGTCATGATAATGTGGACTAAATATGTCGGTAAAAGGCTAAATTGATCCATGCATGATATAATACTTAGGATTATCGGATTTGGCCTTGAACCACATGTTTTATTTTCTAATGTGTTTCAACGGTTTTTGAACATAACATAACTTATTGACTGATAAAGATTTGAGTCTAATGTTTTATTATAGGTTTTTTTTTAAAAATAAAATTGTCATTGGTTATTGTTATAGACTACTGAACACGCATATGAAGAATGAAGTTTTTATAATTATGTTTAATTGTAAAGTATTTAATTGCATTCATTTTTATTGAGATGAGTACTTGCTTGCAAGAAAAGTGACTATGAAGACTTCATCAAATTGGTTTTACCTTTGAGCTGTGGTCTTATGGAAACTCATTTCTTAATGAGATTGTCAAACGTTAAACACACTTGCTAACCAATGAAATTGGATGTTAAAAAGTTTAGATCCTAATGAGTTAACTAATAGATAAGTGATTCACGTTCTACAAGGTTTCTCATTTGGTGATCCATGAGAACATGTGTCATTGTAAGAAAGCATTTGGAATGAAAGAAGATAAGTTCAATGTACCAAAAAAGAACAAGTTAACTGTATCAATGAATGTTTTAGAAGGCTAAACATATGGAATGTGTCGTCTTAAGCACACACTTTTCATCCTATGCTCTCACACTCGTCACTTGTTCAATTTTGATGGATGGTTGAGATTAATCCACTCAAAACTTAATTAGAAAGTAAGATCTCTCTCCCTACCTGTAAATAGATGTCTTTTTTCCATTCTAAAGATCATCACAAGCAAAAAAGAACACATAAAGAAATGTTTATAGGCAAGGGGAGAAAGTCTTAACTCCAACTCAAAGTTCAAGCAGTCATCTTTCATTTACAAAATTGTTCACGAATAATTCATCGCGACAATGAACGGAAATATTCCGCTAACCCACCATATATATCTTTTACGTGATTAGTTAAGATGTTTACAATATCTTTGGGTTCATGTAAATCAAGTTGACAAACATGTTATCATCTTCAAATTTGGTTGTTTGGACACTCTCGAAGCAAAAAAAATTATTGGAATCATATCAAGTAGAGAAATTTTTAGAAAACAAAACAAATATATATATATAATTATCAAGCATGATCATGTCTCATTTAAGACAATGATATATAACATGATTTTTTGGGCCTATATGATATATGGACTTAATTCTAAAATTTATTATTTTAACAAAAAAAAAGTCAAAAATTTAGTCATGAAAAAATAAAAAAAATTTAAGTATAAAAAATCCACTATGTATCTTGCAGGTGTGGAGGACGCAGTACGACAAGCCATAGTTGATCGGTTGCAAGTCGAAGAAGACGTGTTACCAGTGAGATATGAGACTTCCTCTAACGACAAAGAAATTGACGTCGATGGATTATGCACCACTTCTATAAAAGATAGAGAGGAAAATGAAGTCATAGTCCACCCACTTTCTCTCTTTAGCAGGGCGATTACAACTACTACACTTGATAATTACGAGTATCACGCAATTCAGGAGTTCCGCATTATGTTTGCCATGCTTACGAGAAATTGATAAGTTCCTAGCGGCTTTCCTTTGGTAGGGTTCGGAGTTGAACCTACGTAAGTCTAAGGTTGTGTGTGAGAATATATGTTGTCCGAAAAAGGAAAAGGAGTTGGAGGTCGTCCTCTCCTTTTGGTTAACATTATACTCGATTTGAAATTGATATGCTGAGTTTTAACTGCTAGGTATTCCTTATGGGTGAACTGAATCAAACAACATCTTATACGAGAGGGCTCATTCTGGTCTGCAAAGGAGGATAAGGGATATTGGGTTTGGAGAAAGTTACTAAAGCTTCGACCATTGGTGTTTGAGTTCACGCGGGTCGAAACTGGTGATGTGAACTCAACATATTTTTGGTTAGATAAATGGCTTCCTTTAAGATGATTACTCGATGTTGCTGGCTTCCAGAGGTTTTGTGTGTTAGGGATCCCACAAGCCTCTACGGCCGGCGAAGCTGCAGACATTCATTAGAACTTTCGGAGCAACAAACGAAGCCATTGCAATGCTAGACCTAACGGCTGGTCCGGGTGTTTATCTTTGGCGTTGGAGAGGGGACAAATATCGTGACTCTTTCTCGGTCAAGCAAACTTGGGAGCAATTGCGAGAGCAATGACCGCCAGTTCTATGGAACTCTTGAGTCTGATTCAAATATGCAATCTCTAAATATGTTTTTGGCATTCAAAAACCAGTTGTCCGCATGTGATAAGATGGTTAATGGAAAAATGCTGTGAATGGATCTTGTTCTCCGGGTACTTATGCGCTTGAAACGTGAAACCATTTTTTCTAGTGCACTTACACTTCACATGTCTGGATGTTTGTACTGTAAGGCATTCTTGGTCAGCATTTTTCTGCATAGTGAAATCATATTCAACAGCATCTCTACCCTTCTCGGCCAAGCGATCGTCTCCAAATTTTGCTCTGATTCGCTTTTCAAAGATCCATCTACCACCTTTGGTCAGAGTGTAGTTGTCGTCGTCATGATAGTGTGCAACAACAGGCGCATGACGTTTTCAAGGACATCGACAAATATGTTCGAAACATGCTCCTCTCTATTCGCTCTCTTAGGGATCATGGCTATGACGATCTACTGTCATTGTGGTACGATACTTATCCATGGTTTTTTTTTTCCCCTAAAATTTTCAGTTAGTTTTCGACAAATGATGCATTCATTGTAAATACAACTTTTGTTGGAGGAAAGTTTTACATTACAACTTCGCTCAATAAATATTCTTTGCACACGATCTTATTTTTTTTTTTTTCGGCCAAGATATTTGATTTCATTAAACCCCGAAGGGTAAGTGGATCAAATTACATGGCAAGGCTTGAAGGCCCATATAATAATTAATTAAAATAACAAACTTTGCTTTTTAGAAAGATAAACACAAGTAAAGTAATTGTCTTCAGTAGTTTCCACGTGGCCTTCATCATCTCCATCACAAAAGACACGCATCAGACTCTGCTGCATTGTTGTGTTTGGATGAGAACCTCGCCGTCTTATCCGCCGGAGTTTCATTCAGTCGCTCTTCCGACGCTCTGAGTAGATCTGAAATCACCATCTTGTACTCCTATTTGATATCGCCCTCCCTCTTTCTTCTCTTCATCACCAACCTACAAGGGAAACTCATCTCCATCTCCGGTATTTTACACGGAGATTTTGACTCGCCTTAACTTAGGATGACGAAAGGAAGATGAGACCTTACACCCTTCAACTCAGGAAGCAACGCGAAAAGAAATAAGGTTAAGGGATTCAAACGAAAGTAAACAGAAGGAATACAATTAGACAAACCGCTCATAACATGAAGAAATTTAAGATCTTCAAAGACACTCCTGATATGAGACGGGGACAAAAGAGCTAATCGACTCAAAATCAGAGAAGAGATGGACATAAACACTAAGCCGATTTGAGTCGAACACAACAAGACCCGCATAGACCGGGAGTTTATTAACCCAAAACAAAAGACCGACTTTAAACAGCCGGAAGGGAACTCCGATTAAACGAAATGAAAAAGCCGATTAACACCATAGAAGTGAAAAAGATCCGGACTTAGCCGGAATAGACAACCGGACAAGCCGGACTTAGAACGACAAAGCGTCGTAGCATATTTACACCAAAAAAACAAAATCCAGACCGGCAATTGCCGGCCGGATATATCTCAGATTTGGTTGTAGTACTTCAGAAGAGAGAGAAACTTCTTTGCACACGATCTTAAGAAATTGAACTTGGATGACATTCATGTAAATGTGAACCTCAAATTGCAAATTTGGGCTTGAAGTGTCATCTCACTAGTTAAGAGGACTATAACTTGCTCGGGTGGGCCATAAACCAAAAGGCTTTAACATAAGCCTAATTCCTACATTGTGGATAAAGTAGCCGAACTTCATTTGTAGTTAACATTTACATTGAAATAAAGATAAAACATGTAACCTAGTGAGTGATGTCGGATTATAAATACATGTTTTGTTTATCAGAAAAAATAAATATGTGTGCATGTTGTTATCGATATATTAGAAGCATATGTTTAAAGCGAGTAACAATGTTGACGCAAATAAGTTCAACGTCTTAAAAACGAAAGTTCAACGTCTTAAGGACATCTCAAGTTTTTCACCAATTTTATTTTTAATCTAATGATTTTCATTCGCAAAAATAGAGATGTTAATATGGGTATTAGTTTGTGGGTTTACAAGGGTTTTTACTGATTTTTAAAAGTCCTTGTGTACCCATTTATTAAAAGGGTTTAAATGGGTTAACCCTTTTAGACCCGTTTATTAAAAAGAGTTTTAAACATAAATAGACGGATACCCTATTAAACCCATATATATATTTATTTAATATTTAAAAAATAACTAGAAAAACCATATATAAACAAAACTATAGATTTTTATATTTTCTTTCTGAAACACCTTAGTTTTGTGAAGAAAAAAGTTCTAGAGAAAGCTTCTTTAACTTTAAACCTTTTTTTTAAAACACAGAAATCACGTTTTTTGCGGGAAAACGCAGAATCGCGTTTTTGGCGGGAAAACACAGAACCGCGTTTTTTGCGGGAAAGCGCAGAACCGCGTTTTTCGCGGGAAAGCGCGGAACCGCGAGTTTTGGCGGAAAACGCGGAACCGCGTTTTTGGCGGGAAAACGCGGAACCGCGATTTTGGCGGGAAAACGCAGAACCGCGTTTTTGGCGGGAAAACGCAGAACCGCGATTTTGGCGGGAAAACGCCGAACTACGTTTTTGGCGGGAAAACGCGGAACCGCGTTTTGGCGGGAAAACGCGGAACCGCGTTTTTGGCGAGAAAACGCATAATTGCATTTTCGTCGGAAAAACGCAGAATCTCGTTTTATGTTGAAAACACGGAAATTGCGTTTTTGGCGGGGAAATACAGAAATCACATTTATGGCGGAAAAAGTAAAATTTGTTTTAACGAAAAACGTAAAATTAAGTTTTGGTCAAGTAGACGCATAATCGTATTATAAACGAAAAATACGGAATCGTATATATAATAGATGAGAACAAAATAAATTAAATAAATATTATTAAATTATATAAAGCTTATATGAGTTAAGAGGGTTTATAAAGGTTTAAATGGGTAGGTATAAAATATATGGATCTAAATGGGCAAATCCTAATAGACCTTAAAACTAAATAGATTTTAATAGGTATGAGTCTAAACGGGGATGGGTCTAAATGAGATGGATCTAAATGGGGATGGGTTGCCCATTTTAACATCTCTAGCATAAGTAGTGAATTTCCATTCATCCATATGGCCTATTCAGAGCAAACGGATATTAGTTTATTACGATATTAGCTTGATATATACATAAATAAAAAAAATAATACAATACTGAAATAGAAGAAAACAAATTCAAATAGAAAAAAAAAAGCAAAGAGACATTCTTACTACAAATCCTACTGAATGAGAAAAGTGGGAATGAAACAAAAGTTGACCGTGTGGCCCATTCACACCTCATCTGCAATGATGACAAAACAGAGTTGGAAACTCCGAAAGTTGGCTTTTAAACTAATTTTATTATTTTCGGTAATTGAATAATTGCCAAAATATGATTATTCACTCTTCTCCCATGCAATAGACTCCAAAAGACTCGATAAATTGGTAGATCACTCTTTCGTACCCAACAAACAATAATAATTAATAATAATACATACAGACACATCTATGTATATTAAAATTTGTATTCTATAGTCTTGTATATCATGTGTCAGTAACCCCGCTTATTCAAAATTTTATATATTTTCACTTTTTTGTGATAATAATATATTTTCACTTATTGATACAAATACTACTACAAGAAAATGAATTAATTTTTTACCACGATATTCATGAGAAAATTGTCGGAAAAATCTTTTTCTAACCAAATTGCGACGTATAAAAATTATTAGAAATCAGTTGTCGAAAACAAGTTTTGGCGAGAAAGAGGTCGGAAATTTTCAACTGCTTTTTTCGTTGGAAAAATCGAAGAAAATTTTGGTAAAAAAATAATCAGAAATTTTCCGAATTTTTTCCCATCATTTTACGTACTTTTCAGATGTTCTTCCCACCAAAATTCTGACGATTTTTCTACCAAATATTTTGATGATTTTTAAAGATTTTCCTATCAGTTTCTTGATGTCATTCCTCCATTTTTCCTACCAATTTATTATTAGATAGTTTATATTTAATTTTTTAATCAACGATTAATCAATTAAAAAATATAAGATTTTCATATAAACCTTAATTAAGTCAATATATTCATAAACAGAAGTAAGTTCAGCTACACAATTAAGTTTTAGGTTCTAAAACAAAATCTATAAGTTTTTATACAAAATATTAGTTTTAAAACAAACTACTCTTGGGTCTCGTCGTCATCCTTCTCGTCTTCATCGGCGTCGTTTGCATCACGTAGATCCGGAAAATTGTTAAGAAGATTTGTTGTCACTCGATCGAAGAAGTTGATTTTCGTATCTTTCTCCTTTCCCTCTTTCTTCAACAATCTGCTCGTTTCCCGATGTAATCTTCTCGTTGACAATGCGCAATAATTTCGATTAGTATGAGGAAATATAAGTTGAAGAATTGTCTTCAAAAGTGGGATCTAGAAGTTTTCCAAAACCAAAACGACGTCCTTTCACTATTTTTCTTCTATGAGATATTAAAGATTAAACAAAGAAGTTCGTTTTAACATGTTTCTAAATTGTTTGAAACAAAAATTTACTTATTTATCTTAACAACAAATTCATTGATCTGATTTTTGGAGAGCTTCAATGATTGAGTAGATCCATTGTTGAGATTGCTGAATCTCCATTTCATCTTTCACCAACTCCATAATCCGCTTAACTTTTTTGTCGGGTATCTCGCCAGTTTTTTTATTTCGATGGACATCCTAAAGAAAGTTTATCTATTAGGTTCTATCCCACCATTTGTTTCCGTCTTGCATGAAAAAAGAAAAAATGTCAGATACTTTCAACTCATAATACAAGAAACATAACCAGATACATATAGTATCATACATATATTTTTTTTTATACAACCAGATACATTCCAAGCAATTAGATATCTAATATATATAACCATATACATTCCAAGCAATTAAATATGCCCAACAATTAAGATAGTTTTTTAAAAATCAGATACAAATTTAAACTTACCAATTTGTCCTTACGTTTTTCATATGATTTTGCTCGTGTGGTGTGTAGCTCCTCCAAAACCACCTAGTGTGCTTTTTCATTCAGAGAGCTTTTCTATGTAGTTGCAATAACTTTCGCGTCCTTCCACATTCTAATGTATTCATCCCAAAGATCTTGATCCATCCAATCTAGTTTTCCTTTACCTAGCTTCCGTCTATCCTTCCACTCGTGCAAGTGAGTCGAAAATGAATCTTGTGCCCTCTTCTCAAAAGATATTGCAATAATTTTGCTCCAATTTTCAATTAAATTGTTGCGGGTAGGGGTGGACAAAATACACTGGACCCAAAGAACCGAATCGAATCCGACCCCAAAATTGGTACAGAACGCAAACCGAAACCGATAAAATACCCGAATGGATCCTAAACTTCAATATCTGAAGAACCGAACCCAAACCCGAACCGAACCAAAATATTTCGGGTACCCGAAAATACTCAAACTACAATAATAAACTTTAATATACTAATTATTTTTATATTTAATATCCAAATATATATATATAAAACAACCGAAAATAATATACAAATTATCCAAAAGTACCGAAAAATACATAAATATATCCGACAATAGTAGCAAATACTAAAAATATTTGGAAAGCCTACCGAATTTTCATCAAAAGCCTCGAAACAAAATGATTTTCATATTAATTGCAAGTATTTGGACATGCATTATTTAAATTTCTATGTTTTATATTATTTTATTTTCAAAATTTTTAGGTTTTTAAGATATATTTTTTAATTTTTTTACATAATTTAAATGGGTACCTGAACCCGAACCGAACCCGCAAGGATTCGAACCGAACCCGAACCAAAAAATACAAATACTCGAATGGGTCTTGAATTTGTAGATCAGAAAACCCGAAACCCAAATAAACCCGAACCGAATCCGAACGTCGACCCCTAGTTGCGGGAAGTTAATAAACATTAAGATAAATATCAAACAATAAAAAAGATAAATATAAAAAGTTGATAACCTTACCGCAAAAGCTGAGAACCAACATTTTTAATTATCGCTTGGAAGACTACAAATTGTAGAATACGGCACCGGCAAATCAAATTTAACCATAATCAGTATAGCCTTTAAAATTTCACTCCAATCATGTTTGAACCTACAAAAATTTTAAGAAATATAAATCAACATTAGTTATAGCATATATTATGAGTAGAAAAAACACTAGTCATGTCGCTTTTCCAATAAGATTGGGGTCTAGTTCGGTGAGCTTGTCCCGTTCAGGAGCTTGTAGAAGGTCATCGATCGTAAACCGAGGGAAATACGCCAGTTGTTCTGTATTTAGATGAGAGGAACTTCCATCTCTAGTCGAACTAGGTGGCTTTGAAAAGTTGCTTTATTGCAAGAAACTTCATGAGACATGAAATTCTTGAAGTCTTCATAAATTGTTCCAAAATTTAGTGTATCATTACTAGTATCTATTGGATGTGCTTCCAAATAACACCTAAATTGTTCTCACTTACTCTGCCGAAGCATGATCTGTAAAAATACTAGAAAACATCAAAAAAACAGTATATATTGTAAAGAGAAAGACAAGGAAGAGAATCAATGAAATCTTTTCAAAATTGCAAATATTAACAAGTATATTATTCTATAAATTTCGAATCCCATCAACCGCAAGTGATCTCATGCATAGATCTTGAAAGAAAGCACCCACCCCTGCAAAAAAAAAAGAAAATTATTTCAAAAATGAAGTTATGAGCTAGTATGACAAAATAGATTATTATAGATAGAATAATTAAAGTTTACCAGTAATAGCTTCATGTACGTTTGTTGGTAGGAGGTGAGAAAATGAAAATGAAGTAGGCATTGCATTAAAACATGACAATCATAACTTTTTATCCCAAATACTTTTCCTTCTTGATTATCTACACCATTTCGTAAATTTCAAGCGTATTCATCACAAAATTTAACATTATAGAAAATATATTGGAAGAACTCCTCATTTCTAATTGTATTCAATAAAAAAGTGGAAGTCGCCCCTTTTTTATTGGCCATAATGTGTAAATAATTTCGAAAACATATGTTAGGCAAGTCAAACCTTGACTTCAAATTATCTTTAGTTCTTCATGGGACATTTAAAATGGTGTTCATGATGTCGTCAAAAAAGTTATTCTCAATGTGCATAAGATCTAAATTTTGCCTTAGTAGATGATCCTTCCAATACCATAATTCCCAGAAAATGATTTTCTTATACCAGAAATGGTACTCCCCACAACCATCTACATCTACATCTACATCTACATGAGAATGCTCATTTCCACTACAATCTACATTCCTTTATGCTCCAAAATCTCTGAGTTGTATCAATAGATAGCTATTATCTAACATAGGTGGCGGGGCATCATGAAAAATTTTGTTCTTCCTGAACATTTTCGTGTTCCAACGACATGGATGCGAACTCGGTAGAAATCCTCTGTGAAAGTCAAACCAACTCGTCTTCCGCCCATGTTTTAGTTGGAATGCATCATTGTTATCTTGACAATACGGACATGCTAACCTTCCATGTGTTGTCCATCCAGAGAGCTTTCCATAAGCTATAAAATCATTGATTTTCCACATAAGAGTTGCATGCATCCTAAAATTTTGTTTGCACGAAATATCATATGCTTGAACACCATGTTCTCATAACTTTTGCAACTCATGAATCAACGATTGTAGAAATACATTAAGAGATCTCTTCTGTTGTTCTGGACCGGGGAAAAGTAGTATAAGAAATAGAAACCCTCGTTTCATGCATGAAGAAGGAGACAAATTGTAAGGTGTGACAATTACTGGCATAGTGAATCTTGCATCCCATGCTTTCCAAAAGGATTAAACCCATCAATGCAGAGCACAAGGTAGACATTCCTGCTCTCAAGTGCAAATATCAGAGAAACTTCATGAACGTGTTTCCATGCCCCTGCATTTGAGTGATGCACAATCTCTCTTTCATTTGAATGCTCGACATGCCATCTCATCGATCTTGTTGTGCGTTCAGATTGATATAATGTTTTCAATATGTCTATATGGGACTCAAACTTTTCCACAAGTAGCTTGAAACCGAGGTTTGTGACAAAAACGACATGCCAAGTAGTTTGATTTGACTTCCATTATATCATACAATTGTCGATGGACACGTCGATCATATGGCATCCTAGACCCGAAGCAAGTTTATCGACCTCGTATTATGAGCCAAGACACATGTTTTCTTCTGACAGATAATCCTTCACAAAATCGGCAATTGCATCAACACATTCTTCTAGCAAATTAAAATATGCCTTTATATTCATAATCCTCGTTGCAACAGACAAAGGAGAATTGCCTTCTTTACAACCATCATATATCGGCTGCTTGGCTGCATCTAACATATTAAAAAAATCTCCTCGTTTCCAAATTTTGCTCCACTTCATTATTTGTATCATCTATAAACAAAGAGATATTTCACAATATACATCGTTTACCATATTTACCATATCTATTGGTTCTACTCAATATATATGTTCTACTCAATATATTAGGTTCCTCTAACCTATCAGCGACAATTCCACTAGTACTACATAAAATTTCATTGTCAACTTCTCCGTGAAAATAAAAGATCTTGTAATTGGGTCTAAACTCATTTCAATACAAGTGATTCCACACCTTATCTACGATGAAAAATTTACTGTTATTACAACGAGCACATGGACAGATCATCTTACCACTTTGCAAAAAAATATCTTGTTTCGTTAAAAATCGCATGAATTCGGTAAGTTCATCCGCGAACTCCCACGTAACAAATCAAGTACTTGAATTTGAATGATCATTGTGCATCCATGCTCAAAAATTATTTTTATTTGAGGACATTTTTTAAACCGATTTTTGGGTTTAATGTTTTGCGACTTCTATGAAGTATATATATATATATATATATATATTTATATACACACGCTCATAATCTCAAGAGGTAAATTTGAAATTTAAATTCTAAAAATCTAACAATTTCTCTCTACTTTCTGATAGTTTTAGAAATAGAGAAAATTTAAATTGGCGTTTTACAAAAATTTTAAATTTTATAACTTTTATACTATTTATCGATCAAAAAGTAGTCAGAAAGTGGTGAGAAATTACTGACCATTTTCTGATGACTAAGAGTGGTCAGAATTTCGTACCATTTTCTTACCAACATGACATTTTATTGAGAAATAGACGAATAGTTGTCGGAAGTTGTTTTACCACCTTTTTGGTCAAAAAGAGGTCGTTATTTTCTGACCATTTTTTTGTTCCATTAACTTTTTGTCTGAAGGTGGAGGGTTAATGGTTGAAAATATTGTGATCATTAAAAATGCTCGGAAATGTGATCAGAATTCGACCCATTTTCTTGTAGTGTAAGACGAAGCCGTCTTGAACCAACACTGTGATAGCTCTACGGCAACTCTAGATACCAATAATTGTTGCCTTACACGTTGACTACTACGAGTAAGAATGACCATCGTCTTGAGCTTTCCCTGAAAATAAGAAAAATGTCTCGTACATCTCTGTTTTAGCGAAATTCGGTGAATCCAGAACTACAAGAATAGAGAAAAATCTAGTATGCCAGCTCTTGAACTTGAGGACACAAGATTCCGAAGCTGAGCACAAACTTTTGACTGTAGTCGTTTTCTCATGAAGAAGAGCCTCCATTAACGCCATTGAACCCAAAACCATAGACGATTCTAAAATTCAAAAGCAATAGATGTCACGCGTCGACCGTAAAAAAATTTTGCAAGATTGTTTCAGTTTTAAAAAAAAACATGTTTCCTTGTTTTTATCCGTATAAAATGCACTATAATTTTGAAAAGTTGCAATTTCTATTTAAATTGCTGTAAGTGGCAATTTAGCATTCTATAATGATCTATATAGTTGTTCGTTAATCATCTTCTTTGTCAGTGAATTGCTTCTTAACATCTTTAAACTGAACTTTTTCATACAAAATATGTTAATCTAGCGGGATAGAGATATATACCCGCACCACGTGATTAGCCTGATCATGACAAACCGATTTATGGAAATGATTCCCTTGTTTATTATAAGCGTGTATAACATGTCCATGCTTATGCTTATTAAACTAACAGTTTAACACACCACTTGAACTAGTTAAAGAAATGTTGGAGGAAAGATTCACACCCTCCGATCGAGCCTTAGTCCACCAGAATAAGACCAGAAAAAAATAGGGCCCAAAAGAGAAGGGGGCCCATCAGAGTGTCGAAACCCACTTACGAGGAGACTAACATAAACCAGCGAACGTCTCGACAGAAAAGCCTCGAGGCAAGACACGCAAGAGAGCCTCTGCCTCGTAATAAAAAGAGCCTCGAAGAACAGTGCAAAAGAGACATAGTGACATCATTGCCTGAAGATAAGAACACGACATGCAACGAGGATTACAAGGAATGAGACTGTGGAATACGACAG
The DNA here is from genome assembly GCA_900406275.1 of Anastatica hierochuntica. Classification (NCBI taxonomy): domain Eukaryota; kingdom Viridiplantae; phylum Streptophyta; class Magnoliopsida; order Brassicales; family Brassicaceae; genus Anastatica; species Anastatica hierochuntica. The sequence goes on along the minus strand of OVAN01000989.1, from coordinate 16,875 downwards.
AGATGTACAGAAAAGCACGCCAGAGGGCTTCTGAACTTTGTGCAGGCGGCAGAAAGCCCATATCCGACAAACTGGACTTCTCGACAAATGTGTACCCAGACGACAGACCTGCTCAAGCCACAAATAAAGCAAATCAGGCATAGTACAACAGGACAAGGGCAAATTGGTAAAAGACCGTATGGAAATTGGCGGGAAGGAACGACATGATCATGGAGAAACGCCTATAAAAAGAGAAGACTCAGAACAAAGAAGGGGGATCCGATTTCTTTCACCTTACGCAATACTCATTTTGTAACATCGACCTCGCTATCCACGAGGCCACTTTTCTTCTCTTTGAATACAATATTTTCCTCTACTCAAAATCTCTAAGGGTGTAAATGGTGATGAGTGAGTGGAAAAAATAAAATGAGAGGAATAAAAATTAGTGGAATAAAAATAGGAGGAATAATAGAAGTTTCGCCAAAATTTTTCCTCACCTATTTTGTAGAGTACAAAATCCTAGAAGAATTGAAGATTTTTCCATATAAAATATGAGTTCCATTTTTTCAGCCATATAGTTTGGTTTCAACAACCAACATTTGGCGTCGTCTATAAAGAACGATTGAAAGAAAAACAACTGAAACGATGGAGGACCAAGCAGCAAAAGCAACGAAGACGACGAAAGCACAATTTGCGACGACGAATCCAATGCTCCAGGGAACGGCGAAAATAGCAGACCCTCCAACTCAGATGCTTCAAAGCTCGACGATTGAAGCAACACCGACCCAACCGAAAGGAAAATCCCCTTAAAACCGTCCCACGGGAGACCTGAACCGCGACACCCAACCCCGGGTGGACAGAACCCCAGAATTCGGCGTCATTGAAGTGTGGAGCCAACCACAAAGCAGAGACGGGCAACCCCCACTCAGTCTTGACAACGTCCCTCAAATCTTGGACACAGTACTAAGAAAGATCGGCGAGTTGGCTAGGAACATTGACGCCAGGTTCGATGCCATAACCGCCTCACTTACATTCTACCGCTAAGCTCCGACGAGACACGGACCTTCTGCACCACGAGAGACACCCCAAGGATTCATCAACAGACTCCAAAGAAACCTTTTTGAAGAAAGCCCCCAAGAATTACCAGCTAACCGATCGCCAAGCCGTCCGCCTCAAGACGACATACTTCCACAAAGCTCTTTCACAGACAAGGACGACGAGTTAGAACTCATGAAACAAAAACTGCAGGACATCAACTCGAAAGTCCACCAGGCGATAAGCTCTACTCCAGAAATCGACAGCGTCCTTCGAGAAGCCCAAAACGTACCCTTCACGGAACTAATCACTCGCTTCCACGTCCCAGAGCCTGGAAAGATAAAGATCCCCAAGTACGGAGGAACCACGAATCCAAGCAAGCATTTAACAGCCTTCACAATAGCTATGGCACGAGAGCGCTTCTCCCCCGAAGAACGCGATGCAGGATACTGTCATCTCTTCGTTGAAAACCTGGAAGACGAGGCCTTGACATGGTTCTGTCGGCTTAAAGCAAACTCCATCGACAACTTCCGATAGCTTTCGACAGCCTTCCTAAAACATTATTCTATGTTCATTCGGCAGGGGTCCTCGACCGCAGATCTATGGGCTCTGGCCCAAGGACCTACAGAAACCCTGCGAGACTTCATCAAGCGGTTTAAAGAAGTTACCTCGAGGGTGACAGTAACTGACGAAGCCGCACTCCCGTCCTCCGCAACGCGTTATGGTACGAGTTCGCCTTCAAGGATGACTTGAAGATCAACAGGCCCCAAACGCTAGAAGATGCTCTCCATCGGGCCACACTGTTTATTGAAGTTGAGGAGGAAAAAATGCTAATGAATAAGAAGCACCTCGGAGTAAAGGGAGTTGTAGCCAAGGAGAAGTCGAAGGAAGAGTACATTGAGCTCCGTCAGCATCTCGACAAGGACTACTTGAAGGACAATAAGGCGATGGCATACAGAGTCAGCGATAGCCAACCCGCGAAACCAACGGGAACAAAGAACCCGAAAGCAAATGATCAAGACCACTCCCAGTACTGCGAGTTCCACAATAGGTATAGACAATTAAGGGAAGAATGTCGGCATCTGAATGACATCCTGCTCACGAAATATCGGAACGGCGAAATCGAGATGCGCCCTAGGAACGCGATGTCCGCTAATCGTGCAAAGAACACATACAAGCGCCCGAACGAGGCTAACCGCAACGAACCTCAGCAGGAACAGCTACCGGGTCCACCTTGTAACGACGGTGCAGAAAACCAGAGATATAATCAAGAACGTGAGCCCGCCCGCGGACCCCCACCGACTGCCAGATGGCGCATCAACATGATCATGGGCGGCTTGATGTCATGCAACGACTCCGTCCGGTCCATCAAGAAGTATGAACGCCGCATGGTAGCCGCAGTTCAATGGGGGCAACCGATCGACCTCGCCAAGACCAGAGGACATGACATATCATTCAGTAACGAGGACGCCGCTGGACTCGACCAGCCCAACAACGACCCTCTCGTGATCGAGGTCATGATGGTGGATTGCGAAGTATCCCGTGTCCTCATTGACACAGGGAGCTCGGTCGAGCTAATCTTCAAGGATACCCTCCAAAAGATGGAACTCAAGGACTGCAACATCAAACCCTCATCTAAATCCCTAACAGGGTTTAACGACGATACCACAACAACGGTCGGATCGATCAGGCTCCCTGTGCACCTCGCTGGTGTCACTAAGTTGGTCAAGTTCGTTATTATCGACATGTTGGCCATCTACAACGTCATTCTTGGAACCCCATGGCTCCACACAATGGAAGAAATCCCTTCTACGTACCACCAATGCTTAAAGTTCCCAACGCCATCAGGCATACAAACGGTACGAGACGACCAAGGCATGGCACGAGCCTGCTTCATTGCCGAACTCAAATTACGTAACCCCCAATGAACGAAGATAATGACAATGACGTCGAGCTAGCAGAAACAATGAGAAACCCAGGTGAAGTACCCAACACAAGAAACAACCGAACCACTCTCTGATCGAAGCAAGCGAAGAAGGCTACCTTCAAGTCTTAAGTACGTATTATCCTTTCTTTTGTAATCAAAACTATGATTGGCTTGATCCCCTTAGGGTACGTAGGCAACCATTTACAAGGCACACCTACCTATCTACTAATATTACTTATCTTTTCGAGCGATCGACACACACATCAACGAGTCACCTCGCAAAAAGAATGCATCAATTGAATGAATAACCACAAAACGGGACAACCCGTGAAATCCTTTTGACTCTCGTAGAGTCTCGTGGCCATATCGAACCCACAAAAGCAACGTTCGAACGAACGTGTGGACTGATCACCCCCAAAAAATTATTTTGCACCTCGAAATAAGTCGAGTCCGCCTCGCATCGGGTGCAGTGGCCCAATTGAATTCACAACTAAGCCGGATCGCCCCGCACACTCGAACGCTTTTTAATTAAAGCAAAACATAATGAACAATACGAAATATCGAAAAGAAAATTTTATTCACAAGGCATAAAACTGCCCTCGTCGAGAAATCTAAACGAAAAGCTACACAAAGCTAACAAGGCATAAAACTTCCCTCGTCAAGAAATCTAAACAAAAAGCTACACAAAGCTAACGAGGCGACAAACCCGTCCTCGTCGAGAAATCGAAACAAAAAGCTACGCAAAGCTAACGAGAAAACAAACCCGTCCTCGTCGAAAAATCTAAACAGAAAACTACATAAACTAGCGAAGACGACAAATTCACCCTCGTTGCTAAATCTAGACTAAGAGTCGAACAAGGAAAGAAAAACACGAAACTACTATGAAAAACTAAAACAGAAGAAACAAAAGAAAACACACCCTTGTCGAGAAATCAAGACAAAAAACCTCGAGAAGGGAGGGCAATACGACGCCTGCGATGGGGATGGACAGTGTGAGTTTTGCTCAATTGATCGAGCAAACCCTTGATGTCACAAGTCGAGATGACATCAAGTCCCCGTCTGACGAATAAACCCGTCTTCATGAAGGGGCTCGGACCTATTAACCATAGTGGTAGAGGCACGAAGATCAGCCAACGAGGGCGCTACCCAATCTTCAGCAGAAAGTGTGGCTATCGGAGTAAGGGCTCTCACTTTCCCATCCTCCTCCTCGAAATCCTTCCTCGCATCCTCGATAAAGCTTGAAGGAATACCATCCCCCAAACTCTGCTTTGTGCACAAATACTCATATGCGCCCTTGGCTTGAAGATACGAGGCCACAAGAGCATCCCGCTCTTTTTCCTCCTGCTCTCGACGATGGAATTTGTCGAGAAAACAACGACTTCATCTTCTCTTCAGTAAAGTTCCTCTCACGAGTAGCCCACTCCATCCTTGATTTCCGAGGACGATCCGTCTCCGAGTTCAGGTTCGCCCGAGCCTCATCCCGTTGCAGAGTCAGGCCCGAAACCTCCTTCTCCAGGGCCCCTGATCGAGCCCCGAGCCCCTCGAGCTTCTCCTGAAGTGCCTTGTTCTCTTCAACAAGACGCTTCGCCTCAACCTCAGCCCTCTGTTGATGATACAAACTCATGTCAGAGGCCCGCTAATACGACAGAACGGTGCGTTCAAGATATTCCTGATGCCCGTCCAGCTTGGCCTCGGCTCGGGAAAGAGCTTCCTTCAGCGCAACGTTCTCTTTCTTGAGGTTGTCGGCCACAAGTCTGGCCACATCCGCACCTCGACGCTCCCTATCCAGCCTGGAGCGGAGGAACGAAATCTCATTATTGATGCTCGCAGCAAACTGCAAGACAAAGAACACGTCTAAAAAAGCGAATATATATGATATTATATATTTCAACCAAAGGAAAGAAACATCACCGCTATACCATCAGCAGAGAGCCTCTCGTAATTCTCACCATCCTCGGGCAAAGTCGGCAGAGTCATGTGCGGATTGAGCTTCAAATTAAAGAACAATTTCGCACACTTCACTCGATTCGACACCAGAGGAGTGTGATCAATATGGTGGAAGGAAAAGGCGTGAGTAGCCCCCTCACCCTCTTAGGATCAGAACGACCCTCCTGATCCCCCTGATCCCTCGACCTCTTCTCAGCGCGCCCAGAGTCGACCACCGAGTCTTGAATAGTTTAGACCCTCTGAGTGGAAGCTCCTCGTCAGGAACAACCACTTCCGCCACTTCTTGAGAAAGAGGGGCACGAGCACCCTCATCGACCTCAACAGGCCGTGCCTCGGAGGCAGCCCCCGAAGAAGGAAAAACAATAGCATGCTCAAAAGGAACCTCAACAACAGGCCCAGAAGACTCAGCGCCCTTGTTAGGCCTCACCTCGGGAATAATCTCCGAGGAGGGTGGAACCTGAGGGGGCCCCAAAGAAGCTTCAGGCGCAGCCTGCCTGGAAGAAGCAACCTCCTGAGAACGTCTAGCCCTCTCAACAAGGATCCTCTGCCGCTTCTGCTCGGCATAGCTGGGCACGTTAAGGAGATTGAGCTTCATTGCACCTACGAGAGTCGACAAACTTAGCAAACACAACGTCAAACGTCAAGAAAACAAGAAAAAACACCAAAACTTACGAGGAGAAAGTGGAGAAGAGCGAAGGTGGCTGATCACAAATGAGTCAAAGATCGAATGCCACTGACGATCAGGTATACGAAGAAGACGAGCAAGATCAACCTCGAAATCAAAAGAATGGCTCGAACAAGGAGGATCAACTGCAAAAAGATAAGAGCACCATTTTAGAACAAAAGAATAAGTCATAAAATCACGAGCCTACACCCGACCAAGACTTCTACCAGTAATATCGGAGAACAGCCGCCTAAAGGAAGCAAATGACCCGATAACGGAGTCCTCGCTAGGAGCTACAAAAAAGTAACGATGCCACCACTGTCCTAACCTACTCTCGACCCCAGTAACCAGTCTCATCCCAAGTTTAAAGTCGACAGAAAAGAATCCAAGAAGATCAGGGCTCACACTAATCGACGTCACCATTTCTAGGAACTCACAAGATACCTCCATACCCAACCTAGAAGCAAGAACCACGACACCAACTAAACGACGAATCGAGGCTGCAGTCAACTGAGCAACAGCAACCCGACATCATTCGCAGAAGTCCATCAAGAAGCGGAGCAAAGGAAACAAAAGTTCGCAATCGGTGAAATAAGCCTCAAACACGGAAAATAATTCCTCGGGAGCATTCCAAAGACGATGGTCAGACCCAGGAACACGAATCGTGAGTTCCCTCGAAAGGCCACACGATTCAACCAAGCCCTGGATAAACTGGGAAGTCACCAGAGATGATCCTACCGCGTCCCTTCTAGAAAGATCTACGACTCTGTCACGATCACGCGCAACGCCGGAAGAATCTCCAGCCCCATGACAAGAAGAAAATGGACCCTTACGACAAGGCTCACAGCGAGGTCCCCTCACCAAGCGTCTGAAACCGCCGGAACCAGAGGAAGAAGCAAAATCGCCACGCGCAGACTTCACCATTTCCCGTAACTAGAAGAAGAATACCAAGCGGCGAGACCAACTAAGGAACCAAACAGAGATACGGAAGCACCAGAGAAACAGAGAACAAAGGAAAAACAAAAATTCTATCAAGAGAAAGAAAGGAGAGAAGAGAAAGAAGATACATGCAATTCGCGAAAAGAATAACTCCAAAACGACTCCAATTCCCCTTTTTATAAGAAGATGAAAGCAATAATTACAACCTAGAAAAACTGAAAGGACGTTTCGGCGGCAAAATGAAACTTCCAAGACAAAAACCTAAAGCACGCGTCAGAAGCAAAAGTCACATCCGCAATAAAGATGCCATCAAATCACCAAGCCTCGATCACGACCTTTTCGATTGCTTCGCATCTCAACAATCAAACCGAGGGGGGACTAACTGTTAGAGGAGGGATTCACACCCTCCGATCGAGCCTCAACCCACCAGTATAAGGCCAGAAAGAAATAGGGCCCAAAAGAGAAGGGGGCCTATCAGAGTGTCGAAGCCCATTTACGAGGAGACTAACATAAACCAGCGAACGCCTCGAGAGAAAAGCCTCGAGGCAAGACACGCAAGAGAGCCTTTGCCTCGTAATAAGAAGAGCCTCGAAGAACAGTGCAAAAGAGACATAGTGACATCATTCCCTGAAGATAAGAACACGACAAGAAACGAGGATTACAAGGAATGAGACTGTGGAATACGGCGGAGATGTACAGAAAAGCACGCCGGAGGGCTTCTGACCTTTGTGCAGTCGGCAAAAAGCCCATACCTGACAAACTGGACTTCTTGACAAATGTGTACCCAGACGACAGACCTGCTCAAGCCACAGATAAAGCAAATCAGGCATAGTACAACAGGACAAGGGCAAATTGGTAAAAGACCGTATGGAAATTGGCGGGAAGGAACGACATGATCATGGAAAAACGCCTATAAAAGGAGAAGACTTAGAACAAAGAAGGGGGATCCGATTTCTTTCAGCTTACACAATACTCATTTTGTAACATTGGTCTCGCTATCCACGAGACCACTTCTCTTCTCTTTGAATACAATATTTTCGTCTACTCAAAATTTCTATGTCTTTCCCTGTAGTTGTAGTTTGATTTCAACAACCAACAAAAAAACAAAGTAAAAGAAGAAAAATTAAAAGCTATATGGTGAAGATAAGGAGTAAGGACGTGAAAACAGAACCTACTATACATCTTCTTTTTTTTTTTTGAATATTGTTTTTAGTGTGATACAAAGTGATGGGGTTTAGAATGGCAAAGAGAATCCATGTTGGGTGCTTCAAAAGGCGAGCCATCAAACAGAGAGAAGAGAACAAATATAAAGATGAGAGAGAGAGAGAGAGGGAGAGGGAGAGGGAGAGGGAGAGGGAGAAAATATTTCACTAAGTGTATAGGCTTTGGTGTATGTGAAGTGTCTTTGTGTTTTTTGGTAAATTGTTGTGTCAGCTTGATAGGGCACGCGTTTGTTCAAACTCCAAAGAAATTAAAAAGAAAAAGAAGAAGTGGACATTTTGTCACATTGCTCTCTTTATTGCATACTGATCACGAGCACTGAAAACCTTCTGTTTCAGGCAGAAGGGTTGGTTCCCTATGCATGTGATTGTATCCTTCGACCCACGGCAGTTTAGTTTTATTCTCACGTTTCCTCTTGGCCTCTGCCACCGTTAACGTAACAAAATAATTAGACACAAGCTAACAGATATTCTATGACGATTAAATTTTCATAAACATTCTTTAAATCATTAGTTGAGAGAAAACGTAAAATTTTGCTTATTATAAAAAGACGTATTTTATATTTTTCTTATGGGAAAATTGACAAAAAACCATAAACTTTCAAATTTAAGTCATAAAAAATATGAATTCACAGACACGCCATTTTACACATAAACTATTGGTGAAACACGAAAAACATCTATTATCATTTACCAAACCATTTTAGATACGCTGAAAGTCAAATCGTTTACTCCATTAGTGAATAGTTAACGTTGACTATTGACGTATCTTAAATAGCTTGGTCAACGATATTAGGCGATTTTTTTTTGTTTCAGGTTAAAAGTTGCCGACTAAAATGACTTAAGAAAATTTGAGAATTTTCTATTTTTTAAAAATAAGTTGCCAAAATAAATTATATATGATTTCGATAATATGCAATATATATGACTATATATGTTAATGATTTTAATAAGAAAATTAGCTTTTGACGTGTCTTAAATAGCTTGGTCAACGATATTAGGCGATTTGTTTTGGTTTCAGGTTAAAAGTTGCCGACTAAAATGACTTACGAAAATTTGAGAATTTTATATTTTTTAAAAATAATTTGCCAAAATAAATTATATATGATTTTGATAATATGCAATATATATGACTATAGATATCAATGATTTTAAGAAGCAAATTAGCTTTTGACACTATGTTGTACTCTCATCTTAAATTCTTCTATTAATGTTTAAAAGATTGAATAAATTAAATAGAAGGTTATAAGCTATCAATCCAAAAAATATCTTATTGTCTAAGAACATTGAGAACTTGAAATCCATTCTGAAAAAGATTATCAAAACGAAGAAAACCGAAAAAAATAGAATGTGGCATCAATAGGAAAAAGATTTGTGGAACAAGTGAAGAAGGTTAAGAACTCGAAAAAGGATGATGTTCATGACATTGTGAACCTTGAGTTCAACATAAAATAAAAGATTCATAATGATCTTCTTATGGAAAGAATCATTATACGGATTATCTTAAGAATAATCACAGCCATGATCACGTGTTGGAGACAACTGTCAATATTATCTTTATGTTTAAATTATTTTAAATTTGTTGATACTATTAGGTTAGGTGTCTGTAAATATAATCTTACTTATTCTGGATTAATAGAAAAGCATAAGATGCAAGTATTGCTTAACATCAAAAACCAATTTGCTTATCAAAATCATTGATATATATAGTCATATTGCATATTATCAAAATCATATATAACTTATATTTGGCAAATAATTTTTAAAAAACATATAAAATTCTCAAATTTTGGTAAGCCATTTTAATTTTCAATTTTTAACTAAAACCAATAAAATCATCTACTATCGTTAACCAAACCATTTCAAACTCATCAAAAGTCAACGTTAACTATTCACTAACGGAATTACAGGATGACTTTCAACGGGTTTAAAATGATTTGGTCAACGATAATATGTGATTTTTTCGTGTTTGACCAGTAGTTAATGTATAAAATGGCGAGTTTGTGGATTAATGTTTTTTATGGCTTAAATTTGAAAGTTCATGATTTTTTGTCAATTTTCCCTTTTCCTTGTGAATGTGAGCTCAAGATGAGTCACTTATGTCAAACTTAGGAAAGTGTATTGAAGTCAGTATTAGAAAGGATTTTATTATTCATGAGTTTTTAGAAGATTTTGGTAAATTAAAAAATAGAAAATTATTTAGAATAACATAAAAAAAACTTGAAAATTACTAGAATAATAATCATTTACTAAACTAACTTTAATCTTATGGAAATTTAACATTAAACCTAAATATTCATCATAATTTTGAAAATGCAATTCTGTTTTACTTTTTCACACGAATTCAAACAAAAAAGAAAAATGAAAAATTAAAAACAACTAAAAAAATTTAAATAGAAACGAAAATAAAAAAGCGAAAAAGAAAATCAAAAAGAAAATATTATTAACTAATAAAAATTTAAAATTAACAGTAAATTTTATAATAAAAGAACAAATTGTATCATTAAATATAATAATAATAAATTCCAAAATAATAATTTTAAATTAAATAAATGTACATTTTATAAAATAAATTAAAATTAAAAAAATATATTATAAAAATAAATAATAATAAAATAAAAAATTTTTTAAAATAAAAATTTAAAAGAAAAGTCTATTTCTAAGTATTAAAAACAAAGGTTAAAAATAAAACTAAAAAAATTATAATAAAATAAAAATTTAAGTTATTAAATATTTAAAATCAAAATTTTAATTACAAATGAAAATTTTTAAAAACTAAAACTATACTTAAAATTTTTATTATAATAAACAAGTAATTTAATAGAAAATCGAAATTTATTTCAAACTAATAAAAATGAATATTAAAATTATTATAATTTTATAATAAAATAAAAGAAAATAAGTAAGACATAGTAAAAATCAACAGAAAATAATGATACCTATTAAGATTTATAAAAATAAGAAACATTAATAAAAGTATTAAATATTTTAAAAAGTAAAATTTTACAAATTAACAAATAGTTAGATAAAATCAAATAAAATTAATTCAAATTTTTAAAAAATATATAGAAACTAATTTTTTAATTTAAATAAATTAATGAAAGTAAACATAAGTTTTTAAAAGAGTTAATACATTAAAATATAAATATAGAAGTAAGAAAAAAATGATAGAACATTAAAATTAATAAATAAATTTATTTTAGATGTAGTTAAAGATTTATTTTAATTGTATTTTAATTCAGTAATTTATTATACAAATCTATAGCAACGGAAATAAAACATGGAAAAATCAAAAACAATAAATTAATTTGTAACACAAATTTGTGTTGACGGAAATTTTTTTGTGTTATTCTACTCAGCGAAAAACGGTAGCGTCATCACAAGAGATAATATGTATTCAAAGCATATAAATATGTGACTCTCTAAAACTTTGTAGCAATATAAAATAAATCTGTAGCGACTTATTTTTTTTAGTAAATTACTTTTCTAAAAAAAGTCGGTAGGCAAACTACAAACTTTTTTAGAGAGAAAAAAAATCTATAGTGTCGTTTTTTCAAATTTTTCCGACCAAAAACAGAAATATCACAAAATATATGTGGTGTTTTGTAATAGTTGTACAAAAATTCTATAAAAACAAAAATTCTGTAGGAAAGTAGAATTAATCTGCAATGGTTTTCTGAAAAATCAGTATTCCTCGTGTATGTAGATAAATCTGTAGTTTGGAAAAAATGAGGTTCAAAAACACAAATTTGTATACAGATTTATAAATTTAGAGAAGCTAACATCACTACAAATTTGTTTTCTAGATTTTCTGCACTTTCTAACGAATTTCATTAATGACATTCTAGTAATATTGTTTTTTTTAACAAGTTGTTAGAATGATACTCTAGGATTAAATAAACTCAAATAACACTAATATTTTATGGTGTTATTTTAGTTATTTATGACTTTTTAAAGTTAGTCTAGTTTTTTTTCATAAAGAAATGGTTGTGATTTTTTTTTAAAAATTCTTTATAATTTAACCTAAAACTATATTATTTGAGTTTTTGTATTTATAACAAGGAGTTCTCCTAAAACAACTTAAAATCACTTAAAATTCATTATTTAAAATAATTTCAATTATATTAGATTTGAAAAAAAGAAGTTAAAATCATCATTTTTAATGGTGAATTCATTTTAAAATTTTTGTTTAAATAATATGATATTTCAGATATTAATACAAATTACTTTAAATCATTCTTGAATATATCTCTTTAAAATGTTACTTAAATGTTAGTGCTAGTCTACGTGTGTTCTGGTTAGCTTATAAATCTCAAAATAAACAAAAGCGAAGATACGATTAGGACTTTTCTAGATACCATGCAAAATCAAATAGTATATATGAATAAAATGAAAAGAGAGACGTTATTTTTCTCCCTTTATTAAACCAATGAAACAAAAGATGACGAGTTGAAGAGAAATAAATCTGGCGAAAAAAAGAAAAATAAGTGTTTTTCCTTAAGGAGAATTACAAAAATACACCTTTGTATTGTCTGTTTTTCAAAAATACATCTGTTCGAAAAAATTTTAGTTTTACACCTCCCTTTTTAATGAAAAAGACCATTATACCCTAGACTAAAAGAAACCCTAAACGTTAAACCCTAAACCCTAAACCATAATTCCTAAACTTTAAACCCTAATATCTAAACCCTAAACCCTAATCACTAAACCTTAAACCCTAAACCCTAATAATTAAACCCTAAACCTTAAACCCTAAGCCCTAAACCTTAAACTCTAACAGTTAAACCCTAAACCCTAAACCATAATCCCTAAACCTTAAACCCTATTAGGGTTTATTTCTTAAAAGATAAAAAGGGCATTTTCAACTTTTATGCAAATAGGAGGTGTATATTTGAGAACCATTAAAAGACAGGTGTAAATGTAAAATTTCTTTTCCTTTTAAGTGTATTTCTGTAAATTAATCTTTTCCTTAACGGGTTAGCATTTTTCCTTAATTTATTTTCATTTGACTTTTTTTTAATTTCCATTTCTTGACGTTCGTTTTTTCATTCTTTTTGCAGGTCCAAACTTTTTCTAACCACATTGTCGATGGGTATCACAAATTGGTCAAATCTTTGCGCGCGAACCTCGATAAAAAGGAGAAAGAGATAACTACGATCAGGGGCACAACACGTTTGGTCAAAAAAAAAAGAAGAAAAAACTCGTTTGAGAGAAACCAGTACAGAGAGAAATCTTAAACAAACCACCGTCTTCTCCGGTTCCATCACGGCGGCGGCGGAAATTTCTCCCCTCCTTCTCTTTTTTTCTTTTGCCTCTGTTTCCTCCTCCCTTACCTTTCGAGATGCGTGCGATTCTGGTTTGGTTAGGATTTCTCAGATCTGAGTACTCGTCCTTCGTTATTCAGATCTTATGGCCTGTAAACTTCTCTGGATTCTCAGTGAGTTGGGTCAGGAAGAAGAAAGGAAACAGGGGTCGACTTTTAAGGTGAGTCGCAGCCAAGGTCCGATCGATTTTCACTTCTTTGGATTTGCCTTACTGCGGAAGACGACGGAGCTTGAAGATTCTATGCGGATCTGTTTTTGTGGTACCACGGTCTTCTCGAACTTCCTTGGTGGCCGGGTATCATTGCTTTGTTGCAGGTTTCGTATGAGTGTTGGAAAGGTTGCCATCGTCTTCACCTATCTTCTTAGCTATCCGGTGACCAGTATCCTCTCTTCCAAGAGATGAGATCTCTGGTCATTTCGGTTTTCTTCAGTGTCCAAGACCTATGATTTGTATCGGCGAAGAAGAGTCTTCACGGGAACTAAGTGCCATTAGGTGGATATCAGATGGTCCAGTTTTTCACTCCGATCTATTGGAGACCATTTGCAAGGCTAAACCATAGTTCTCTGTTTAAGACCTTGCTTTTACTGATTGAAGTTCTTAGGTCTGGTTTGTTAATAAGATTTTGGACATTGATATCTTTCGGGAGATGAAGGTTTTAATCAAGGGTTAAATGCTTCAGTGTAGAATCCATGATCCATGCTTCTCATTACGATTGGTAGGGGTTGAACATTTATTGTCCTGGTTTTTATTGCTTTGTTCGTTCGTGCGGTTTAGGTGGTTTATGGTTTGAGCGAGAGGTGCCCTCCTCCTACTAGCTAGGATCTACGGGATGCTTTGGGAGAGATGTTTTTGGATCCTCAGTAAGGAGGTGTGTAGAGCGACTAGCATACGGTCGTCGACTTTATAATTGATACCTAGAATTGGTGTTTATGTTCTTCGGCCTGGAAATGTTATCTCGACGGTGTTTCTCGTGGCTCATTTTGTTAGTGAGCAATATAATGAGTGTCGCTCGGAGAATTGTCTTTATAATCGCGGCTTGTGAAGCTCAGCTCCACTACTCCTCCAATCAATTTCATTCTCTACCTATTTCGTACTTATCTTTAAAGTTCAATATGTTCTACCCCTAACTTGGTTTCTTTTGGGTTATGTTGTTTAGATGTTCTAAGTTCAAGCTTTTTTGGCTATGAGGGTACCCTTTAAACCCGTCGGCTGTTGGCTCCAGAAAAGCATTACGTTTTTGCCGGCTCAAAACTTTGTAACTCGTTTCAAAACTCTTTAAATAATATCAGTTGGAAAAAAAAACTCATTCAATGTTTTGGAAAAAAAAACTACGATTAGGGGCCAAGCTAAGAGTAGTCAGTCTGAGCTGGAGAGACAGTTGGCCGAGGTTCGTGAGAGTCTTGATGCTAAGACGGCAGAGCTTGCTCGAGCGAGGGAGGCTTGGGAGGCTGAGCGAGGAGGTTGGGTTAAGAAAAGAGAGAAGCTTGTTTCTGAGAAGACTTTTGAAATGGATCGGCTTCGTACCTCGAGATATCATGCAGTTCACGTAGAGAGTAATAAGCGCAAGAAGGTTTTTGTCGAGATGAAGAGCCGATATGACTCAGTTTTAGCAAAGGCTCGTAAATTCAAGGCGGGCGTTGATGCCGCAGAGGAGCAGCGACTTATCTTAGCTCAGATTTCGGCGTCTCTTAGTTTCTTGGAGCATCTTCGCAAAGAGTATCGTTATGAGCCCCCTTCTGACTTTGTCGAAAACTTGAAGCGTGATTTAGCTGCAAAGAAGGTTGAGATCGCGGCGATGGAGATTGTTGACTTGACGGATGACGAACTTGTGGTACCTCCTTTGGGCGATGCGGCGACTTTTGATGAGTATGGCTCGAACGCAGGGATCGTCACTGCCCGAGCTGTGCCTGGGTTACGGGAGAGTGTTCAGCGTGGCGGTTAGGCTTTGCTTTGTTACCTTTCTTCTTTTTTCCGTATGTGGCTTTTGTTCTGATGTTTCGGATGTGATGTTCTAAAGACTTTGTTCCTTTTTGAGTGCACATTTTGTTGCTTTATGCATGTCTTTCTTGGTTTATGAGTAATTTTAATGGTTTCGAGGAATTTCTTGGTTCTTATTTCTACTTATGCGAATATTCGGTTTGCCCTATGGCAAGTAATATCTCGATTTTTGTTTGCGGGAACTAAGCTCGCCACGAGTGGATTCAATTGGCCACTGCGTTCAGTGCGAGACGAACCCGGCTTATAATGCGGGACGAACTCGGCTTGTTCTGAATGCAAAATTTTGCGAGGGCTGATCTCGGCTTGGGTCGGTTCAATTGGCCACTATGTTCGACGCGGGATGGACCCGACTTACTTTTGAACGCAAATTTTGCGAGAACTGGTCTCGAATTGAGTGGATTCAATTGGGCCACTGTTTCCTTAGAAACGAGTCGTGGGTGATCAATCCACTGATGCATGCGGGGTCAATTGGCCACACTTAGTGTTTTTTTTGCAGCTGAACCTCGGGAAGAGGTTGCCTACGTACCCAAAGAAGGGATCAAGTCATCCGTAGTTCTTTTTTTTTGCAGCTGGACCTCGGGAAGAGGTTGCCTACGTACCCAAAGAGGGATCAAGCCATCCGTAGTTCGTTTTTTTTGTAGTAGTAGCGTTTCAGGTTTGTCGAGTTCCATGAATGTGGTACTTTACTGCCGTTCATTTCGAGAAGTTCGTAGACTCCTTGTTTGATGACCTTAGTGATGAGGTAGGGTCCTTCCCAATTTGCGCCAAGTTTTGTTATAGGTTTTTCTGCTATGTTCTCAAAGACTTTGTGTAGAACAAGGTCGCCTTCCTCGAATCTTCTGCTTCGGACTTTCTTGTTGTAGTATTTTGCCGCCTGGTTCTGGTAATTCTGGACTCGGAGTAAGGCTTGGTTTCGGATTTCTTCAACGAAGTCAAGGTGGTCGTGTATCATTTGGCAATTGAGTTCGCAATTTCTAGGCATCTCTGTTCGCCTGATGGTTGGAATTGATGCTTCTCCTGGTGCTAAAGCCTCCATACCGTGTGACAAGGCGAAAGGTGTTATTCCAGTGGATGTTCGAGGTGTCGTCCGGTGTGACCAGAGTACGCCGTCCAGTTCGTCTGCCCATCTTCCTTTTTTTCGCCAAGTCGTTTCTTTAAACCATCCAGAATGCATCTGTTTGTTGCTTCTGCTTGACCATTGCCTTGTGGGTAACGTGGTGTTGATTTGCTGAGTCTTATATTCCATCTAGCGCAGAAATCTTCAAATTTTGCTGATGTGAACTGGGAGCCGTTGTCGGTCACGATTTCATATGGTAGACCATGGCGACATATGATGTTCTTCCAAATGAACTTTTGTACGTCACTGGCTTCGATTTTGGCGTATGCTTCAACTTTGACCCATTTACTGAAATAGTCGGTCATGATAAGGATGAAACGCTTCTGCCTGGACCTTGGTAGGGGGCCGACTATGTCCATCGCCCATCGCATGAATGGATATGGAATGGCTGACGTAGTTAAGTGGTCGGTAGGTTGGTTGATTATTGGGGCGTGTCGCTGGCATTTTCACATTTGGCGGCATGTTTCTCGCAATCTATTGTCATCGTGGGCCAATAGAATCCATGACTCTTGATTTTGTGGACTAAAGATCGTCCTCCCGCATGGTTGCCACCTGCTCCCTCATGAGTTTCCTGCATTATTAGTTGTGCCTCGTTACCATTTGCGCAGGTTAAGAGGCTTCCAGATGCACTTTTCCGGAAAAGGTGCCCATCTATCAGACAGTAGAGGGCACTTCGGCTTTTTAGACGTCGGGCGGCCCATCTGCATGTTGGCAAGCTTCCATC